>JAASFZ010000385.1:0-18779 GCA_023334075.1 Globisporangium nunn | reverse complement strand
TCAGCTCAGTAGGACAAGGCATTCGGTCGTGTTGGTTGTTGCGGTATTGACTACTCCATGCCCATCAGTTACCGGTGATAAGCAGTCAAAACCGCAGGGTACGTGTGCTAGGCACGAGCACGACAGCGGGAGAGTACCGGTAAGCTACGAAGGGACACGGGTGTGAAACGATCGGGTGTGGGGGGAAGCGCTGGCCGCGCAGTCGAAGAAACTCCTCGGGGCTACGCAAGACGAGCACGGAGACGAAGAGCTCAGTCAGGACGCGATGCCGCACGTCGAACTACCTAACAAGGAATACAGTGCGATCCCCAACCGGATTCCTTGTTACAGTACGTTCTTCTCGCTGCAGTCTGCTCCACAGCTGATCCGCTCTTGGTCTCCAGGTGATCCTCTTGGTAAGCCCATGTGTCAGCTGCCAATCTGAGAGCGTAAGCAAGTTAGCCCGATGTCTTTGTATTCGATTGGAATAAATGGCTAGAAATCAACAGTTAGTGTCCAATCGAGATCTTCTTTGTAAACATCCTTCAGTCAGTTGAAGAATAGCCTCCCCTGTTCTCAGGTACTGGGAGCTGAGAACACCTCGTCATGTGCATACGCGCGCAGCAGCTCCTGACGCTCGCTGCAGTCTTTGCCTCTTCTTTCTCCTCCTCTGCGATGGCCTGGCGCTGCAGCGCGCTCTCGAACGACGGACTCGTCGACAACCTCGCGCGCGCGGGGCTCGTGCAGTCGCAGCGCGTGGCGCGCGCCATGCGTGCTACCGACCGCGCGAACTTTCTCACACCGCCGGCGAACCCGGAGCACGCGTACCAGGACGCACCGCAACCCATCGGTCACCAGCAGACCATCTCAGCGCCACACATGGTGCGCCTGCAAAGCAGGTTGCTGGGCTCTGGGAGATCGCATCTAACACCTGGGTCATTGCGATGGCGGCAGCACGCACACGCGCTCGAACTGGCGGATGTGGCGATTCGGAACGTCGCGCAGCCGCGGATCCTGGACGTTGGTGCTGGTTCCGGCTACCTGACAGCCTGTTTCGGGCGAATGGCATGTCGGAATGGGTGGCAGAAGAACATGGCGATGGAAGGCAAGAGGAACTAAGTGGGGGTATCTACAGGTGGAAGATCTGGGCGGCCGCGTGTTCGGCATCGAGCGCGTGCCGGAGCTCGTCGCGTTCGCACAGAGCAACGTGGAGCGCGCGGCGAAAGACCTGCTCGAGAAACGCGTCGTGTCGATCCAGAGTACGCTTGATGCTCTGCTCCGTTTCGTCAGAATGCGAAAAAGCGCCGCACCACTCAGCATCACGTTGTATGTGTGTATACAACTCATGCTGTGTAGGCGCTGATGGATGGGAGGGACTTCCGAACGAGGCACCGTTCCACTTTATCCACGTCGGCGCGGCAGCTACAGAGCCTCCGCAGGCGCTCATGAACCAGGTGATAGAATGTGCTAGTGATACCAAAGAAGCACCAATTGTGCTCACTTTGCTACTGTTGTTCGTTGGACGGGTGGTCGCTGAACTGGACAGCTCGCGAACGGCGGTCGCCTTGTGGTTCCAGTCGGCGAGCAGGGGATGACGCAAGTGCTGCTGGAGATCGAGCGCACGGACCAGTCATTCACGGAGCGCAAGCTCATGGGCGTGTCGTATGTCCCGCTCGTGCGCGATCGCACGGAGCTTTGAAAGCCTCGACACTTCGTTCCATGTTGCATTGATCTTCGGAGAGAACTGGCACAAGCACACCGCTGTGTAGTACTTCAGCCGAGATCTGCGTGATGTATGAGGCGAACTGATCAAACAAACACGATGACGGCTGCCACTTCGAGTTACATCCGACTGTAGGATCTGAGCAGCCAGCAGTCGACTTGCTCGGCTATTACCGCTTGAGCCGTGATGGCGACGGAACAACAGCCGAGAGAATAACGTTGATGATGACACAAGTGCACATGAGAAGTCAAGCGAGGATGAAGAGAAGGTCGATTTGTTGAGATCAGATCGTGCTGTCTGGGTACTTGTCGTAGATTTTTCCTCCAACTCAACTCGCACTTGTGTACTCGATTGACTTCATGCGCATGCGAATGCATTAGTGGGTGAAGGTCGCGACAAACGATCGACTGGATCGCCTTCAGGCCACAAGTGTGTCATCGGTTCGCTAGCGTGATGCACTGGTGGCAGCTACTGTGGAATCTGTGGACGTCGTCGCGACAGAAAACTGCTCTGTTGTGGTTGGCACTGTGATTGAATCGACAAGATGACCAACGGCTTCAGTTCGGGACTCTCGGCAGCACAAACCAGAAGTTCTGGATCATCCGCTTGGTATGCCCGACGACTCGGAAGTCTCTTTTGCCGTCGCGATGAGATTCGTATTGAATAAGCGGGGTGATTCATGTTGTCTCTATCGTCCGCGATACCAATCCCCTGAGGTGGTCTTTCCATCGTGTGTGAGCCGCTCGGCTCGCACTCTACAGCAAGTTGATAGAGTACATCACGAAGACTCATGGCTGGCCAAAGAACACTCGAATGAAGCATCCTGTCATCTTTAGTTCATACACCGGTGTCGGCACCAAGTCAGCTAGCTGTACATCTTCGAAACAAAGCTCCGACGAGAAGCTGAAGTGGCAATCATCAGGAACCGATCATACTATCTACCGGCTCATAGAAAGCATCGAGTTCATATAGACACACAGAGACCTGTCGCTCGTCTGTGATCGCTGAACTTTGGCACGACAAGTCAGATAACATCAGCCATTCGATGCGCAGACAAGTGCAAAACCAACCCAGTGCATTCGAACGTTGGAGGATGACAAAGTCAATCGAGATCGTGTTCGATCGCTTCGATCTGGACCAGATCGAAGCATTCATGACCTGCTACTAATCCTATCCACTTTACACAGCAATGCTAACAGTACTCTTTCGCTTGATGCTACATCCACGAAAACTGGAACGTAAAGTCGACGCCGTGATGCATGAGAGTGAACTGGAGGATCACTATTGTCCAGGCCATGAACGAACCTTGCACGAGTAGATACTCGCTCTCAAGAGTGAACGCCAGCTGGTGCAGCGGCGATAGCTTGAAGCGATGCTTGAGAACGAGGTGCAAAAAGACGAGTGAGAGCAGCTCGAGTGCGCAATACACCAGAATCCTCGTGACCGCCGCTCCGAGCTGCGCCGTGTCCATGGTCTCCATCCCTGGATAGTACTTTGCGCTTGGGAGCTGTTTCAGAACCACGAGGTAGACTGCGTACAACGTCGGGATCGCCGCCTCAATGTACTCGACGAGCAGTATCAGCTCGCATCGCCACAGCAGCTCGAGTGTTCGTTTGAGCACCACAGCTTTTTCGTTGGCACCCAGATTGCGCGATAGCTGGATGACCGTGTCTGCGGGCTGTACTGCTGTACCTGGGAAGATCCGAGCCCACCCTCCACTGGTGCGACTCGATATCTTCATCTGGGTGTGAGTACCGGGAGACGCACTCGCGCTATTGTGTGTGCGCAATAGTCTTGACGCGAATGCGGTAAGCGCAAAGAGAGGCTTGTGGTGGATGGCATTCCTGGGTACGCCACGCCGAAAGCCAGTTTCGCTGCTCGCATGATGCTCATTCTTGGTCGACGGTGCTGCACCTCTCACGAGCCTTCTCGCCTCGCTTTGCCTCAAACGTATCCGCTCAACCATTGCCGTGTGAGTCTCCGGCAAACGGAAATGTGCGTGTGATGCCACCTGCAACCCGAGGATATCATTCTCAGCGAGCTGTGTTGGTTCGCTCGCGATGTCCAGTGCTGTCGTGATCGCTCCGTTCACGAAGATATCGTCGTTGGCCATCACTTCCATCTCGCGCATGTACCCGATGAGGTCGTACAGCGATATGATGTTCTGTATCACGTCGATCCCGATGATCCCGATTGTCGCAAGCACCGAAGTGGAGTTCTGCATGCATTTCGACTGGTACAATGCGTTGAAGAGGTCGACGGTGATAATCACAACTGGCACAAGATCCTCCAGCTCGGCGACAGTGCGCTTCATGATCCGCTTGATGGCGTACTTCATGATAGGCAGGACGAAGAGGAACACGACCTGGGTCCAGCCGTCGAGTGAAGCGAAGACGACGCTGTACACCGAGTAAAAGAACACGAGGCAGGCTTCCAGGTGGAGTCGACGGGCGTATAGCATTAGTTGCGTCTTGAGCGCTGCGTTCTGTCGGAGGTTGTTCACTCCGAGTGTCAGCACGGTTCCGATGAGGAAGAAAAGGAGCCACACTGGCATGTTGAGCACCATCATGAATGGAATTGGGAAGACCCAAAGGCTCGCGAGCAGGATCGCGAACGCCGTGTGCATGGATGACACGAAGAGGCCGATGCGCACGCACTTCCAGAGAGTGAGTTCGGCGGCCGGTGCTATCGCTTGCATCTGGAAGAGTCCACCGCTTACGGTGAGGAAGGTGCCGCCGAGCCAGCGATACCAGAACAATTGATTCTTATCCCATCCATCTTCCGGTCGTTGCAACGGCATGGCATCGAGTACTAGGACCGGCAGCAACGAAGCAATAACTGTACCGCTGCATACCGACAGTATTCGCAGCGCGGATGTGCTCTTGATGTAAGCTTGGAGCGCGCAGAGTCGCTCGATGGAGTACTGATTGCGACTCCGGGTATCTGACGGCGCCACAGCGCTGCGAAAGAACACCATCGTCACTTGAGCTCGTGTATGGATGTCGACGGCGATGTGAACTCTGTCCCGCGCTGCCAGTTGACCCACTTGTGCTTTTCGAGAGCGCTGCCAATGCTCTTGGGTCAACCTCCGAGTGCTCAGTAGGTATAAGAAGTCGCTGTGTCCATTCTCGGACGCCCGAGCCAGCAATTCTACCAAGCTAATCAAGTCACTCTGCTCGTTAGATCGGCCTCACCGACTGCCGAGTGTCGTAGCAGCTTAGGAGCAGCCACTCAACCTCATGCTCACCCATGCGCTCGGTGCCACGCATCCACAATCTGCTGCGAGTGATTTGTGGTCTCCGAATCACTGGTTTGGCTCCACACACAACCGCACAACACAACAGGTGCCGATCTGAAGTTCTGACTCACTCTCGATTTGCACACTTCCACCCAAGCAGAAGGACTCGAGTGCAGGACGAGATGGCACCAGTCCGAGGAGCTATAGTGCTCGCTGCGATACTCGTCGCAATTGGCACGGCCACCGCCACGCGGGACGCGCTGGTCCCCGAGTGCGGCGTGAACGACCTGCGCACGTTCGTCAGTGGCGTGGCCGCCAAGGAGTGCGCGCGCGACACGAACGCCGGCTCGTCCTTCCAGCTGCTGCGCGCGCCACCGACCGACGACATCATGCTCGCGATCTGCAAGTCGGACGCGTGCCGCACGCTCTTCGGGGACGCGGCCAGCGCGGGTGACTGCATCGTGCCCACGGGTGAGCGCATCCGGCTCTACGCCGACCTCGTGGACCAGGTGCGCCGGCGCTGCTCCGGTCTCAAAGACGCCTACGTACTCGTGGATTGCGACGTCGTCGGCACACGCGGGAGGTCGAGCGAGTTCTGGTACTTCGCGGACTCGGCGAACGCCAGTGCTGCGCCGGTGGATGCGAAGCGCTGGGTGGCGACCACGAGCGAAGCCGCTGCGTGGGAGGGTGACGAGGTCGCTGTGAGCAGAGACGGATGGGAGCTCTTTGCGTACATCGAGGACACGGGACGCAGCGAACCGGTGGGTGCGTTCTCGGGGATCCTGGAAGCAGGTCGGCGCGGCGCCACTTCGGCGTTCGAGTGCAGACGCGCGGACGACGGCAAGTTCCCGGTGAGCGGCGGCAAGCGATGCGAGCGGCGATACATCTGCTACAGCGAGTGAGCTGGCCCAAGACGACCTATCTACGGCTTCAGCACCTTGTGCGCATTTGAAGCCGCAGACCATAGCGCCCCAGCGACGCCCTCAAGCAGCAGGCGAGCGCGATCATGGGGGGAAGCGAGAAAGCCTGAAGTGATGACCAGGACGCGGCGGCTCGCTCGAGCAGAAGCTGCGCCACCACGAACAGAACAACCTCCGCCAGAGCGAGCACATCAACTCGCGCGCTGCGCTTCGCATCGCGCAGTCGAGTCAATCAAGACGGTAGCACGTGTGCACGAAGGCCTACTGCTTGTACACCCCGAGAAACTACGATCGCCTTGCATAGTATGCCGTAGTGCGTAAAAGCCAAGTATGAAAGCAAGCAATGTGTTGTACCACGTGGATACGCGGTGGAAGAGACTCCCGCTCTCTACTCTGTCGCGCCATACGAGAAACTCCGAAACTTGCCGGCGTCTTCCAGGTCGGAGCCGCCGCTGCGCATTTCTCGCAAGTGCGGATGCACCTGCTGCGGCGCCGAGAAGATTGTGACGACCGGACTCCGGCCGCTCATCGTCGGTGTCGTCGCGCTCATGAACGACGTGCGCAGCTCCACGTCCTCCTCCATCTCCTGCTCGTCAAGCACGTGGCCCTCGGAGCGCGTCACGGCGCGCAGCGCTATCGCAGCCCAGTCGATGCGCAGTAGCGCGTACGACATGAGCACGAACTTGGTGCCCTCGCCCAAGACGCTGCCCCACCAGAGGCCGCGCAGGCCGCCGTCCCAGACGACGCCGAGGAGGTACGACGACGGGAGCAGCACGAACCACGAGCCGGTGAGCGTGATGCGCACGAGCGTCGACGCGAGCGACATGGCCTCGACCACCGCCGCGAGGATGATATGCAGGCCCGACACGAACACCGCGAAGCAGAACACGGGAAGTGTGTGGTGGATGATCGCCGCGACCTCCTCATCAGGTGTGAAGATCGCGACGATCGAGCTGCGGAACGCGAACACGACGAGCGCCGAGAGGCCTGCAGCGATGCCGCCAAGCACGAAACCGACGCGGAGCGTGTGCTTCGCGAGCTCCGGCTCGTTCGCGCCGAGGAAGTTGGCCGTGCGCACTTGTGTCGGCAGCCCGAAGCCCCAGAAGACCGCGAAGATGAGCCCCCAGAGGTTGAACATGACGCTGTTGGCCGCCAGGTCGAGCGCGCCCATGGTGCCGGCGAGCGACGACACGGCGTTGTACACCCACTCGTCGAGTGCCAGGTTAAGCGTCATGCCCAGCGAGAGCGACATGAAGTACTTGACGCGCACCAGGTTCAGACACTCCCTGATCTTGAAGCCGTACCAGGTCTTCTTGTGGTATCCTTTGAACCAGAACGCGTACACGTAGAGTGCCGTCGGCTGGAAAATCGACGCGACGCACTGCGCGATCGGTGAACCGATGAAGTGCAGCGCCGGGATCGGGCCGAAGCCGTAGATGAACACGTAGTTGCTCACGAGGCACACGCCGACGCTCAAGATACTGATGATCGTTGCCGGGTTCACGATCTCTTGGGCTTGCAGGTACTGCCGTAGCGCGCAGTAGATAGCCTGCGGAAGCACCGTGGGCACGAGGTAGCGCGCGTACGTGTCGGCCATGCGCAGTACATGGAGATCGTCGGTTACGAACGAGAGCAGGTGGTCGACGTAGAAGAAGGAGACCATGACCGGGATCGAGAAGAGTGTGAGGAAGATGAGCCCGAGCTGGAGCCAGATGCCCACGAGCTCGTAGTTCTTGGCGCCGTACGCCTGACCGCACATGGTGCAGAGCGAGACGGCGAAGCCGAAGATCAGGATCTGCACGCCGTTGGTCCAGATCATCGCGAGCGCGCTGGCGGCAAGCGCATCCGAGCCGAGGTGCCCGAGGAACGCGGCGCTAATGGACGAGAGCGAGATGCGGCAGAAGGTTGTGAGGCTCACTTTCCAGCCCATGTTCCAGATCGCGCACGCCTCCTCGTAGTCGCTCGGCGCGTGCAGCACGATCGACTGCGAGTGCGCGCGCTCCTTGTACTCCTGCAGCAGCTCCGCGCGGTCGTCGTCCGAGACGCCGCTCGCGGACATCGGCGGCAGCGGCGGCTGCGTGGCGCTCGTCATGGCGGGAGGGCTGCAGCGGGCGGACGGTTGAGCGGTTGGGCGGGCGGTTGGCCGAGCGGGTGGCCGAGTGCGCACGAGGTGGCAGGTTGCTGAATGGCAGCACTTGCCTTTCGTTGCTAACGTGGGACACTTTGTCGCAAGCGCAGCCTGGAAAAGGGCAGCTACTAGGGTTGTAGACACTTCGCTTAGGAGCTTACCGATTCTAGACGGATGGAGCCCCGCTCGTATCCTGCCAGCTGGCGAGTTGATTGGTCGAAATTGAACCGCAAGAACCGAAATCGCTGTCTGTTCAAGATCGCGCGTGCGTGCGCCGGACCGAGTTCCGAGCCTGTCGCTGTGACGCGCACATGTCTGATGTCTCCTGCGCGCAAAGGAAAGCTCAAGCACGCTGGACCACGCAAGGAGATACTGGCAAACTGGAAGAGAAGGAAGAATATGTGGCCAGGAGAAGATTCTCCGTGGTTCAATCTGGCAGAGGCGAGCAGAAGAATGTGGTGAGGCAGTGCTGACAACCAAGGGAGCACCGAGACTCGCAAGAACAAGCAGTTCAAGGGCTGCGACTTGAGCTCGTTCATAGGCGGTTGTATTCGTGCGCAACGTGTTCACCATAACGACTGCATCTGTGCGAACAAGAGGAAAATCGCGCCACAACATTCCATTCACAACACCAGACCAACTCCCATGTCTCCGAGACAGCAAGCTGCTCCACGAATGGAGCATCAAGACCGGCCATCAAGGGTTGTCACTTCGTTTCAACAACCACAAGAAGGTCTTGCTGGTTGTGATGAGCTTCAAGTACCCGAGTATCAACAACCTTGATAGCCCCGGTCTGCGCCGCGAGATGATCCAGCCAAGTTGCACACGTCGTGCATCAATGCTCTCGTCGTCCGTGTTCGGTGCGCGATATGCTCGAGTGCTTCCGAGACTCTCACGCATGCACACAGCAAGCGCTTCGAAGCTTGGACTCGTGCATCCATTCCGCTGATGTCGTCTGAACATGGCTACATTTTCTGTATGTGTCGCGAATGTGGCATGCGAAAGATCGCTGCATGCAAGTTGCGCGAAGGTTGTGTGAATTTTATCGAAGAAAACATACATTGCAATGTACCGTACGCCCTCTCAACAGAGGCCTCCCCCCAGGTCGCGCCCCTTCGCCGCATTCCTCAACCAGCGCGGCGTCGTGGACGTGACGGCGAGCGACCAAGCATCTGCTCGAGCCAGCGAGGAGTGTGTGTCGTCGCTAGAGCTTGTTACCAGCAGCAGCAGCAGCAAGGCAAGCGATGTATGTGACGCGGCGGTTCCTCCGCTCGACGATGACGCCAGACGCGTCCGACGCTCACGAGGAGCCGACAGCAGCACCAGCTAGAGAGACCTCGCGGAGACGCGCGTCGCCAGCGTCGGCCAAGCGCAAGAGCGAAGCGATGCCGGTGGAGAAAGTGGCGAGCGGGAGTGTTGCTTCCTCGCGCGGCGTCGCCGCCTCGAGCAAGAAGAAGGCAGCAGCAGCTGCTTCGACCGAGCCGCTCGGGGACGCGGAGGAGACGCGGCAGAAGGCCGCCCAGCAATTCGTCGGCTACGGGATGCTGGTGGATGCGCGTGATTCGCTCGAGCGCTGGTGCGAGGCCAAGATTGTGGACCTCGACGCGGCGGCCGGGAAGGTGTTTGTGCACTACGTCGGCTGGAACGCGCGCTACGACGCGTGGCTCTCGGTCGCGTTTCTCGCAGCGCACGGTAGCCACACGGGAGCGGAGAGCAAAAGCACGAGCTGGAACGGCTTCACGCCGCTCTTCGCGTCCGCGGCGGACGGCATACGCGACGGATTCGATCAGCAGCAGCAACAGGAAGGGAAAGTAGCTCATGAGGTCGCAGCCAACGTGAAGGAGAAGAAGGAGAAGAAGGCGAGTAAGAAGGACAAGAACACATGCGAGGAAACGAAGGCGTCGCCGCCAGAGGCGTCGAAGAAGCGACGCAGTCGTACCGACGGTAGTCAGCCGCAGGATGCGGAGGAGTTGCGTCTACCAGACAGTACCACTACCGTCGTTAACGAGGACGAGGGGGAGCAGCCGACGCCTCGCAAACGCGCACGACGCGCCAGTAGGAAGGCGGCGGCGGCAGTGGAGTCGAGCGGTCCGAAAGATGCGCCGCCGAAGGCCACTAAGAAGCTCCGAGGGGCGAAAGTGCAGCCGCTGCGCGTGGGCGTCGCGACGACGGACGAAGCGAGCGAGCGCAAGGCGCGACGCAGCCGGAAGCAGAAAGTCGACATGGAGCTGGACATGGATGTTCGCGACGACGACGCCACCGGTGATGAGGTGGCCACTTCTACGGCTGATAACGAAGAGCTGGGAGACGTAGACGTTGGTGACGACGGGGAGCCAGGCAAGCGAGGAGGCAGGAAGGCAGTTGGCGCTAGGAAAGCGAGAGGAAAGATGAAGCAGCGAGGCGGCGAAGCTTCGAATGGCGAGGCTGCTACTCCCACTGCTGTACCTGTATCTGCTCCTCCCAGTACCACCGCTCCAAAGCGGGGCGGCAGGACGCGGCAGAGTAACAGCGCGAGTCAGCAGACGCCGCGCGCGCCGGTGGTTCTGAGCGCGACCCGCGAGAAGCTCGCGACGATCTTCCGCCTGCGGCTGCAGCAGAGGCAGCAGCTGGAGCAGCTCATGGGGTGCGATCCGAGCTTGGACATCACGAGTAGCTCGCTGCAGGAAGAAGACGTAGTAGTTGGGAATGGGGACCGCGAGAAGCAGGCAGATATGGAGGGGGTGGCCAGCGCTGCGGCAGTGTCGGCGTCGTCCGCGGAGGCGGCGGCCCAGGAAGCGTACATTCACTTCCACCATGCGCAGCAGATCCAGCAGTACTACTACCAGCAGGCGATGCTGGCGGCACGCGCGAACGCGGTGGACGCAGGCGACGACGCCGCACTGCAAGGGGGCATCATCGACTCGCGCATCATCCACGCCGGAGTGGACGCACTGGAGCAGCAACGTCGTGTACGTCAGCAGCAGTGCCAGGACTACTACCAGCACATGGCCCTCACGCGCGAGCGCAACATGCAGGCGCTCGCGTCGAACCAAGACTTTCTCACGAAGAGTGGGCAGGCCTGGCAACATCAGCAGGCTGGCGACGAGGTTATGATCGGCGCAGACACCACGGGTGATGGCGAGAGCAGCCAGGCGTCTACAGTAGATGCGCTCGCATCTGAAAGCACCGAAGTGGCGCCCAAGACAGACGCAGCCGATGGAGCAGCAGACTCGGGACATGTCGCCTCGAGTGGGGATGCCGCAGATGCCGCGGAAGCGACAACAGCCAAGCACGGCGACACCGACGATTCATCTGCTTTTGCTCCGGCGGTGAAGTCCGGGGAGTATGAAGGTGACGAGACTACGTCCGAAGCTGCCATTGCTGCCACGGGGGCTCGGACCGACGGCGAGAAGGGCAGCGTGTTGTACGAGTTCGTGCTGTGAGCGGGAGTCGGCGCGGCGGCTGCTGCTGCTGACTGACGCACGTGTAGTAAAATAGCTATATCGTTATATCTTAATACGCGGCGCCGACCTGAGCTGCGTCTACGCGAAGACAGAGAGCAGTGCGGCGGCCGCGAGCGCAAGCGTCAGCTGCGAGGCGCGGGCGCTCGCGTTGGAGTCCGACGTGGCCGACGGGTTGACCGCCGTGCTGGTGTTGTCGCCGTCCTTCATGAGCTCGCGCTTCTTGACGTCGATGACGACGTCGACATCGCCGACAGTGGTGTTCCCGCCGGAGCCGGAGCCGCTGCCGCCGGCGCCGCGCGCGGCCACGCTCTTGATCTGTACCTTGAGATCTGGGAGCTTGGCGACCTCGGCCTCGAGCTCAGCGGCGAGCAGCTTCTCGTCGATGAGGTCGCACTGGTGCAGGATGTCGTCTGCGAGCCGCGGGAGGTTGGTGGTCGTCGCGACGCCACTGGCGCCCGCGGGCGAGCAGCAGTCCGGCAGCTGCTCCATGGCCACGATGAGCGCGCGCACGCAGCTTTCGTTCGCGCACAGCGGCGCCGCCTTGTCGGCACTGGCGGCGAACGCGGCGGAGAAGACGCTCGTGGCTCCGGTGGCGCTCACGCAGGCCTGAAAGAGCGCCTTGTTGGTGGCAAGGAGCGCATCGGCGGCCGCCACCTGCGACGCGGAGCACTCGGCGGCGCCCGCGCTGCTGCTGCCGAGTATCGCGACGACGGCCCCGACGACGAGGAGCTTCATCGGCGGGCGAGTGGGTGCTGGATGGCGAATTTGTACTGGCGAGGTACTGCGAACAATCAAGCAAGCGAGTGGACAACTTGGGCTGACACGCGAGTCAGTGCTTCGAGTGTCTCGATTAGGATCCTGCCCGCACAAAACGGGAAGCGCTTGTGTTGTCTTCGAGTTTGTATGGGAAAAGGGCGGGATATGTAATCTGATTTGAGATGAACAGAAACGGGCCCCGAGAGGACTTGGATTAGGGACGAATGTGCCTGAAATTGAATCGTTCCACGAATGGGACGTCCACTTTCTGACATCAACTGGAAGTGGAGTGTCGACGACGCGCAGTACTCGCTGATTTCGTTCAGTCTGTTTTCGTCGCTGGTCGGCACAACGGCTATAACGAGCACCATCTCGTCCGCGCAGATCGAGCAGCAAGGGTCGAGCAACGCAAGTCGAGAGCTGACAGGACGGTGCTCCTGCTGAACTCGCTTGGTGCAACACGAGCAACTCGGATAACCAAACCTGCTTCCGTGTGATGGATTGAATGCTGCTCCTTCTTGCACTGCTAAGGTCGAAGTGTGTTTTGATTGATCCCAGGATGCAGACAAGTGTTTCCAGGTCAGTCAGTTAGGAAGTTGAGGCGTATTGCGTTCCGTCGCTCGCGAGTTCAATGACCGAGTTCACCCAAGATAAAGGCAAGTGTTACGAAGGTGAGTGGAGCCACGCAAACTTGAAGCTGAAATCGGCGCCTTTGGAAACCAAAACCATGCATCAGACACAATCATCTCAACGGCATTGTTCACCCTGAGAGTAACTGCAACGAGCGACGTACCAAAGTGTGTGAGCGAGTTCTGCACGGCGTAGAAGAACCAGAGAACGAGCTTCGACTGCACCATCATCCACTGGTTGTAGAGAACGAACGCGAGCTGCTTGAAGGAATCAATCTGAAGCTTCTTCTTCAAAATGTACGACATCACGAGGAATGAGACGAGCTCGAAACCAGCGTAGACGAAGACATTCTTGACTGTGTGCACCAGCTCGGAGATATCCATCTTAGCAAGCTGCGAGTAGAACTCCCGGTTCGGCAGATGATACGCCGCGGCAACGTAAACGCCTGCGGAACAAGCGGAGAGGCGAAAAGTGTTAGCATATGTCCATCAGAGTCGAATCCAAACCCCTGGAGAGCCTCGGAACGTACTGTAGATGATCGGGACGATGACTTCGGTGTACTCGACGAGCAGCACGAACTCCGTCGTGAACATGAGGTATGTCGTCTTCTTCACAAAGTAACGTCGCTGAGCGTCGTCGAATGGATCGCCACCTGTTTTGAGTACGGATTGATTGCAACTCGTCAAAGTGGTAGCTGGTACGGCGTCTTCACTCTGTTTACTCTCGCCATCATTTGGCCTTGAGGCGGCAGCGATGGTAGCCATGGTGCTGGAGGAGCTACTGGTCTGAACAGGCTTCAGATCGTGTGTGATCGGCTTGGCTTTCTCGGTATCGTGGCTTGAAGCAACTGGCACAACAATCTTCGACTTGCGACCGCCCCATGTGCTCGGCGTTTGCTTTGACCCTGACTTTGTTTGCGAAGCCAGATCCTCACTGTGTGCCACGCATGTCTGACCACGCGATTGATGCGCATTCACACGCTCGTCTTCGTCGATGATGATTAGCGCGATCTCGAGGAAGTTCTTTTTCTCCCATGGATGGCCAGCAGGTATCTTGCCAAGCAGAAACTTGATCTCGTCCAGCATGACATTGACGTCACGGATGGAGAGCCACGCCTGGAACCAGTCCACGAACGATATAATGAGTGTCGTGCTTATCGATGTCGTGCTCTGCATGCAGCACGCCACGTAAAGCGCGTTAAAGATCTCGACGTTGAAGATCACGATCTCGGGCTTCATGTCGTCCATCTTGCCAAGAAACTTGGACATCCAGTTCTTGAGCAGAATCTTGATGATCGGCAGCAAGATCACATACACATTCTGCGACGCCGAGTCGATCGACTGGAATCCGTAGATGTACGCCGGGTAGATGAGCGTGAGCGAAACCTGCGCGATGAAGACGACGAAGTAGTTTCCCAAGTCGACTCGGAACTGTACATTGTCGCGCAAGAGCACCCCGAAGTAGTACGCGAAGTTGATGCAAATGAACAAGAACCACATGGGCGTGCCGATGATCAGGCTGAACGGGAGCGGGAACCCAATCACGTGCGACATCAGAAACTGAAAGCCGACACCGCCAACGCTCGCGAAAAATGAGGTGAATATGAGGCGGCTGAGCCTGAGCGGAAGTCCAGGCACGCTTAGCGGGAACTGCGCGAGCATCGCGTATGAGATGAGGAAAATTGTGACGAAGTTGCGGAGCCAGTGCACATAGTTCGCGTTCGTGCCCTTGTCCGGATGCTCGAGCGGCACCGAGTCGATGAGCGTGATGAGAATGAGACATGGGAACGGCGCGAGCAGGCACAGCGCAAGTACCCGTGCGTAGCTGGTGGACTTGACGAAAGAGCAGTAGCTACGCAGGCGCTCGAACGAGTACTGACCATGCAGCTCGACTTGGGTGACCGCCCAGGCGTCGTACACGCTTCGGACAAAGCGGCCGAGGCGCGACATGGCAAATGTCTTGGAAAAGGGAACACGCGCGAGCGAACGAGTAGCTGGATGAGCCACTCCGGCGATGTCTGATGCTGCGATTTGAGTGATTCACGAGCGACCCTGGTTGATGCAAAAGTGGAATCGCAAATTAGCTCTGGTGTTTGCTAGTTGCGATTCTGTTGGGCTACTTTGGAACTCGCTGAGACCAAGGCGATGAGAACGGACCAAGCGCGCATGCCGAACGTGTGCCTCAGCGCCATGCATCGAGCTTCACTGCTGCTGCTGGCAGATAGGAACGAACTAACACATGACCGATTTTTCGAACCGAGCGTGTCCAACTGATGTCTTCGCGCTTCTCGAAACATACTTCAAGATGCCACCTCCGAAGGCAGTATCGAGACGGTCGCAGAAGACTCGTACGACCTGCTCATGCGGCATCTGGACTCGAGTCTCTATTCACCGACCTGCCGGTGCTGCCGCTTCGACTCGTGCGTGCCTCGGTTATGGGGTCTCCGGGTCGCCTCGCATCACGAAGCTCTTCGGCGTCGAGAGCGACGAGATCCCGTCTTGTGCTCGCAGTGCGAGAGGATCGGCGAGACCGTCTTGCAGTCGCTCCAGCAGAGTTCCGACTTGGCGCGCTCGCTCGCTCGCTCGCTCGCTCGGACTGACTGCACATCCTCTGCGGTGTGCTCGCTGTGACGAACTTCGCGCATCGAGGCGGACAACCGGTTGCTCTTCGCTGCGTCGCCACCAGCCAGCTTCGACAGAGCCGTCCAGCACATCGAGACCGACACTGTCTCGCTGACCGGCGCCAACGTCGTACTGCGTCAAGCACAACGCTCACGCCAGCCATGTCGGCGCCGGCACTACGACGCAGAATACACGCGTGCCATCCCAGCGACAGCGGGACGAGCGCGCTGTGCTTTGTGCTCGCCGTGTGAGTGCGTGGTGTGCTGGAGCTCCACATCTGCGCAGTGGCGTGTCCGCACAGTGGGATGGCGTGTCGGGAAGTGGCAGCACCTCGCGGTTCTGCGGTTCTGTGGTGGTTCTGTGGTGGCTCTGTGATTCTGTGGTTCTGTGGCCGTGGTGCGTGTAGGAACGTCCGCCGACGGCGAGCCCAAGCGAGACTTCACCGGCTCACCCCGCAGCGACAGCTCGCTGTGCGTGGCGGTCTCGCACCGCACCGACCTACGTGTTCCCGACCGACTTCCGGGAGACCCGAACCAACAGCCTTGCAGGACTGCGCTATCGCCGCAAGGTGGGTGGGTGACACGCAGCGTGCGCTCGCCAGCAACGCACACGGAGATCACGACCGATGAGCTAGACGAGCGCGAGCAAGATCCGAGACGACATCCTCGAGGTGCCTCGACTTGTCGCTGGCGAGCCTCCTACTTGCTCGCACACGCGAACTCGGTGCGCTCTGCTCCCAGCCTCCACGAGAGGTGGCGCGTGGTCGCGATGGCGCTCTACAACGAGCGCTCGGCGGATCCGCGAGTTCTCCGACAACCTGCTCAAGCTCGAGGGTCTGGTAGGTGCAGGAGTCCAGCAACGGGGTCTGCTGCAGTCGCTCGCAGAGCTGTCGCACACCCCTCGAAGAGTGTTCTCGCTCGCTCGGAGCACGCACCGCTTCGAGAGCTGCTCGAGAGCATCGTCGTGGGCGTCCGTCGTGGGCGTCCGTCGTGGCGAAGTCAGTGCGAGCCGCTCCTGCGCTGACGGAGCGACGGCCGCCAACCTCGCCGAGACGTGCTTCTCGTCCGACACGCTCGTGGAGAGCCCACGCGGGAGAGCGCGCGCGAGTTCCTCTCGCGACGAGCGCTACGCTTTCAGGCATCCTGAGCCTCGAGGGACCACTGATTCGCGAACTTGCCGATGTCGCGCGGGACTCTCTCTCTCTCTCTCTCTCACACACACACACACTCTCTCTCTCTCTCGTTCTTCCTCTCACTCGCTCGAGAGGTGCTCCCCGACCTCCGATCGCACCAGACAGAGCGATCGAATCGCACATCACATCACGTCACCTCCCTCCTCCTCCTCCTCCTCCTTGTGTTCCGCCCCCTCGGATCCCCCCAGCGAGCCGACTGGCAGGCAGACTGGCAGGCAGACTGGCAGGCAGACTGTGCAGCAGCCACGCACGCACGCTCGGCCGTCGCGACATCGTCGACACCCGTCGGAGCTCTTCGCAACAGCATGACCATGCTGTCGAACACCGAGGGACCGCCTCGACGCCACCCAGAGCTCTTCATGCACCATCATCACCATCGCCATCATCATCACCACCACCACTAGCAGCAGCAGCACCACCAGCAGCAGCAACGCACTCAAACCTACCTGCGACTCACTCGCCAATCCGCCAGCCCGACGACGACCAGCCGACCGATGAAGTTCACGCTCCCAGCCGGCACGTTCCCGCCGCTCGAGCTCTCGCAGGAAGAGGTCGACGCCATCACCCAGACCGCGCAGCGCCTGGTGGACGAGTCCGTGAGCGAGTTCGACGACATGGTCGCGAACAACCGGCAGCTCCCGACGAAGCAGTGGAAGTTCGTCAAGGAGCGCGGGAACCTCTCCGTCTACCGCACGCGCAAGAGCTTCGGCTACGCGAGCGGCGTGGGGTCTTCGTCGTCAGCGGCGGCGAGCTCCTGGACGCCGCAGATGCCGCACCTGCTCTCGGCGTCCATGTACCAGAAGCAGTGGCGCGCGCGGTCGAAGACTGCAACGCTAGAAGACACAAGAGGCGCTGGAGCGACGGCGAACAGCACGTCGACGTGGAGCGTCGAGAGCGAAGAGGACGTGGAGCTACTGGCGAGCAACTCCACCGCGTCGGACGCCCTGCTCTACGACGACCGCATCGACAGCGCGATGCACCTCGACTCGGCGCTGGAGGCGAGCAAGCCTCCGCGAACGCCGGTCGTCGTCGCCACGGGGTTCTACTCCGGCACAGTCGAGGACGTCGCACTCGGAAGCCTCGCCGACACGGACGCGCTCTGGAAGGTGCGCTCGGCCTACATCGACGACGAGCGCGACGACTACCGGATCCTCGCGACGCTGCAGCGGCCGAGCAAGAGCGACCCGTTCCGCTTCCTCGGCGTCAAGTGGTCGACCAAGCGCTTCATGCGGCTCACGGCGCAGCGGGACCTGCTCTACATCGAGAGCTCCGGCGTGCTGCGCGACCCCGAGACCGGCGCGAGCACCATGGCGTACAACCTCATGCACTCGATCGAGCTCCCGCGCATCCCGGAGCTGCGGCAGCTCGGCGTCGTCCGCGCCAAGCTCTCGGTCTGCCACCTCACGCGCCAGTACGACGCGACCACCGTCGAGGTCTACTGCCGGGGGTTCTCCGCGCCGGGAGGCGACATGCCCACGTCCGTCAGCACCGCCGTGTACGCGGACGCGCTGCTGCAGTCTCCGGACGTCATCACCTGCGCGTACGCGAAGAAGCTCATGTGGCTCACGCAGCAGCGGCGCGCAGAGGACGCGCGGTGCGCACCTCGGTCCGTGAACACCGCGACGCACTGCCACTCGTGCACCAGGAGCTTCCGGGGACTCGGCGCGATGCTTCGTCCGTCTTCGGTCATCTGCCAGTGCTGCCGCCGCGTGGTCTGCCGCAGGTGCTCTGTCCGGATGAAGCTCGTGGTGGACGTCACGTCGAGCAAGGTGACGCGACGTCCGATGCCGTTCTGTCTCGAGTGCGTGCTGCGCGCCAAGCAGCTCTCGGCGTTCGAGATCGCGGTCACCACGGCGCCGGACGATAGCGACAGCGCCTTCGGGTCGAGCACCGGTATCCAGCAGCAGCAGCAGCAAGAGCAGCAGCAGCAGCAAGAACAGGATCACCACCACCAGCAGCAAGAACAGCAGCAACAGCAACAGGAAGAAAAGGGACGACAACAACAGCAACAACGACAAGAACGCTGTCGATGGTCGAGAAGGAGGCGATCGGAGGACGAGTGTAGATACAGGGTCGAGCACTAGGTAGACGCGGCCGACGCTCGCGCGGAGCAGCTGCTGGTGCTTGCAAGGCGAACTCGAAGGCGACC
>JAASFZ010000384.1:0-18792 GCA_023334075.1 Globisporangium nunn | reverse complement strand
TTCTCGAGTGTGGGGCGAGCCTCTGATGCGGCTCGTGTGCGCGCATGCGTGTCACTTGGCGCTGCTTGACTTTAGACGCGCACCGCATCCCGCTCACGCGTCTCGGCGCCTCGCGCGCCATCAAAGTGCTGTACAACGGCGTCGAGACGAGCGCCGCGCTGCGTCTGCTGTGCGAGCGCGCGGTGGCTGCCGTCGAGGGCACGTGAGTGGACGCATAGAGCGACCAGAGGAATGAGACTGCGAGAGCCTCGAGCGCCGCATTCCACGTTCTCGTGGCTGGTCTCAGGTGATCTGGTGGTCAACCTGTTTGTGCAAACAATGTCAGCAGCTCAGTATACATCTTCGAATAGGCTCAAAGCCCTACCATAGCAGTTTTCCAAGCTTGTCAAACAACTTATTTGCTGACGAGCACCAGCAGCTCTCTCCCCACAACAGCATTCTGCCGAGTATGGCGCAGACGCAGACGCAGACGCAGACGACGCCAGCGTCGGCGACGTACACGCGGAGCTTCGCGATGGACTTTCTGCTTGCGGGTGTAGCCACGGGCGGCGCGTGCGTGGTCTCGAACCCCATGGAGGTCGTCAAGACGCGCATGCAGCTGCAGGGCGAGCTGGCGCAGACAGCCATAACCTCCGTCACGGGCGGCACCGCCACGCCCACCGTTCGCTACCGCAACTTTGCGCACGGCTTCTACACCATCGCGCGCACCGAGGGGATTGTGGGTCTGCAACGCGGGCTGCTGCCGGGCATGGCGTACCAGGTATAGTAGTAGGTATCGGAAAAGAAGGAAGGAGGAGGAGGAGATAGCGATGGCGCTCACGCCTGCCTGTCTGCATGTATGGGCGGGAGGCAGACGTTTCTGAACGGCCCACGCCTCGGACTCTTCGAGCCGATCCAGAAGCTCTACGGCGCTACCGACCCGACGCACTTTACGTTCCCGCTGCGGAACCTCGCGGCCGCGGCGACGTCAGGTATGTAGTGTAGCTTGGAGTGGTGTGGTGTGATGTGGCTATGATGACCAGTTCGCTGACATCTGTATGCGTGATGCTGTATGAATGGGATGGAATGGATGGAACAGGGCTCATCGGCGCGTGCATCGGCAGTCCGTTTTTCCTCGTCAAGGCGCGCATCCAAGCGGCGAGCTCTAGCGCGACGATCAACGCGCAGTACGCGTACACTGGCATGGTGCGCGTCGCTCTCTGCTTGTCGGGTCGCGGTAGCTAGGAGATGCAGGTCGAGTGTATAAGTGCTGATGCTCTGCTGGTGCGGCGCGCTCGTCAGATGGACGGCTTTCGGCACATCCTGCGGACGGAGGGCGTGAAGGGCCTCTACCGTGGCATGTCTGGGGCGATTCCGCGAGTGTCGGTGCGTGCCACTTTGCACCTCCGAAGTCTTCGTCGTCATCGAATCTTTTGCATTCGTGATACCTAACTCAGCGCACACGCATGTTTGACTGCAGATCGGCTCGGGCACGCAGCTCGCGACGTACACGCAAGCGAAAACGCTGGTGATGGCGGCAGGCATCGAAGAAGGCGTGAAGGTGCATTTGGGCTGTACGTCGCTGTCTCTCTTTCTCTCTGACTGTATGCTTCTGTCTGCTTGCAAGGATGTAATGACTCACGTCTGTGGTTGCTGGTCATGTAATCTCTGTCATCTCCAGCGAGCATCGTGAGCGGACTCGTGGTGACGACCGCAATGAACCCGTTCGACGTCGTGTCCACGCGCCTGTACAGCCAGAAGGTGGTGAACGGCAAGGGCGAGCTGTACGCAGGCGTCTTCGACTGCCTCGCCAAGACTTTCCGCGCCGAGGGCATCCGTGGCTTCTACAAGGGCTGGGCGGCGCACTACTTCCGCCTCGGGCCGCACACCGTGTGCACATTCGTGTTCTGGGAGCAAGCGAAGAAGTTTGCGGCCGACCACGGCTATTGAGTGGAGAACGACGAAGTGAGCCGGCGCGACTTGCGTGGCGCTCCCACGCGCGTGTCCGCATAGAGAAGGAGAGGCGCGAGAGCAGGAGATGCAGGTAGAGCAGGTCGCGAGATGTGTCTCCTCCAGACGGGAATGGACGAGTGATGGTGTACGCGAGTGTTAGTGATGTCGTGACCATCTCCATGATGGAGAGGATGTTGACATGCGTGGGTGGCAGCGGCTCTGGCGTGCTGGTGTTCTCTTACAGCGTGGCGATATTGACCCTCGAGAACGAAGGAGCGGTGAGTAACCAGCCCAGGTGCCAGGCGCTCACTCTTCATTCTGCGTCGCGCACTCTCGACGACGACGACGACAAACTCGCTCAGACAAGGCAGCATGGTGACGCTGGTGTGTGTTGTCGTCGGGGCGGATGGTGCAGTGTTTGCAGTAGATGTCGACACGAACAGAAGCGTGTCCGACTTGAAGCTGGCCATCAAAGCGCGCTGTCCCGAGATCGTGCAGTGCAACGCCGAGCTGCTGGCGCTCTACGCCACCAAACGCGGTGGCGGGTTCAGTGCGGGCGACGATAACTCATGGCTCCGGGCTGATGGCGACGACGCCAGAGCGCTCAAGAACGGCAGAGTGACTAACAAGATCAAGAGCTTCCTGCGCGATGAAGTGCCGATGACAGCGGCATCCCAGCTCGGCTCGCATGCATGCTTCGGTGCGGACTTCGTGCCAACGAGAGGCGACATCCACATCCTTGCCGAGCTACCGAAGGACTCGGAGGACGTCGTATACTTTAAGCGTGCGTCGATCGGAGTATCGCTGCTGAATCCGAGCAATGTGCAATGGTCGGCTGACGTCTGTTGATGCGTGTCGCTCACTGTTCGCTCTCTTATGCCATCGATGCTGCTTAGGACACCTCAAGTGGATCAACGTGCTATACTTCTTCGCCGGGCTGATCATCCTGGCGTCGGCGTGCGCCACCATGTCAAGGAGCGGACTCGGCGACATCGTGATGCTCTGGCTGATCTTCGTCACCGCAGTCGTGGTTGTCCAGCACTTCGAACGAGAGATCGCGCACGGCAGAGCCGAGCTCACGGAGGCGTATCGACACATGGGCTACGAGTCGATTCCATGAGATCTTGTCGATAGCAGCAAATCAAGTCGGCGACAGGTCGAGACCACGTCCACCCTGAGGCGCTGGGTGTGCACTTGTACCGCTCAAACATGTGCAGTAGTCCGTTCGCTGTTGTTGTGCTGAAGATCGTCCTGCGCTCTATCTGTTCTCCATCTCTTCCTTCACCTTGCGCTGCACCTCGAGGTTGCTGCTCTGCTTGAGCAGTTCGCGCACAGCCATCGTTGCGTACGACGACGAGTCTGAGCAAACAAACAACGCCAAGCGCACAGGGGATGTCAGTTGATCGGCACCTTCGACCCAACACAAAGCGGCGACCAAACGTAGCACTCACTCAGCTGGAAGTCCAGACACAGCGCGCGGAACTTGGCGCCAGGAATTGACGCCTGCACTGCTTTGCCCTCCAAGCGATTGACATCCGTCTCGAGCAGCGGGATCGTCGGATCATCGTATCGCTTGATCTCGTGCGAGACACCGAGAGGTTTCTTCAGGATATGGCGGAACGAACCAGGAAGGTGGTACTCCGAGTTCGTCGCTCGCTCCAGCGACTCGAAGTTCACACCGTCCGCGTCCAGGATCTCCTGGTACTGAGCGCGCAGACCGTTCTCCGGGTACACGATGTCATATCCTGGGAGTGGAAGCACAACGTCGTAGATCGAGTACTGGTCGATGTTCTCCGCAGTCACGACGTCAGGTGCTGTCACAGCAGCAGAGGAGGCGCCAGCGTCGACCTTCTGCTTCTTCGCCGCACGCTCCTGCTCACCATCACCAGGACTCTCATCGTCACCGAGAGGAGCACCACCGCCATTCTCGTCGTCCGCTACGAACTCGTCGAGGAGAGCAGCCGCGTCGTGAGGGATGACGAGATCACCAATGACCGGTGCATCGTTCGCGAACTTGCTGACCCGCTCGCTCACGACCATGTTCCAGACGAAGCTCTGGTACGAGTGCGTGTACATCTATGGACAAGAGCGAGAGACACAAGCACATTAGACATCTCCATTGCACGCATGAGATCAGCTCAACACACAGCACAATATTACAACACACCATGCGAAGGTGGCGCGGGATGCACTGGATTGCCGCAGCATGCGCATCCAACCCGTACGTCTGCAAGCCCTGCAAGAGCGCACGCTCGGCGATGAGGTACGGTGGCAATGCTCGCAGCGCCGCGTCGATGTCCTGGTCCTCCTGGAAGCGCTGGCGAGCCTCTGCAATCTTCGTCGCGTCTCCTTCTTGCGGCTTCATGATCAAGTCCACAACCTGCTTGTAGTCGCGCTTGAGGATCGCGCGGCCGATCTCGTGGGTCGGAATCGACTTCGTGCCGAAGCGCTGCAGCCCAAAGTAGTTGATGAAGCCAAGACGAGACCAGCTTGCGACCGCCGCGTGGATCTGCTCGTCCGACACAACGTCGTCGTTCGGCAAGCTGCGGATCGCCAGCGAGAATCGGTTGCCCTCTAGGTCGCCCAGATTGAGCTTGTCGCGCACGTACTTGGCGTTGCCGACAAGGAAGTTAAAGCTCTCGAGGTCACGACCAGCACGATTCAGCATCTCCAGGCGCTCCATGGATCCGCGGTAGACCGTGCAGAACTGCGTCGTGATCCCGCGTTTGTCTTTCGTTCCGGCATAGCTGAACGCCGAGACGTTAACGCCCATGGCTTTCGCAAGCTGGCTCATCACGCTGTTCGTCTCCATGTTGCGCTTGTGGAGCACGAACTGGAGGTAGTCTGGACGATCGCTCGGCCACTTGTTCTTGCCACGCTGGTCCATGTCTTTGCGCTTCTTGCCGCCCACGGTCGCGCGCCGCACTCGGATCATTGCGGCGCCACCATCCTTCCCGGGAACTGTGTCGGACACCACCAGATTCTCCCCGAACTCGCGGATGAGCTCGTGCACCGCTGTGCGGCTCTCCTTCGTGTCGATCACAGGGAAGAAGAACGGCGCCGGCTCTGAAGTTGTCTGCTTCGCCTCCGACTCATGGGACTTCGAGCCACTCGCACCTGCAGGTGCCTTGCTATCCTTCGCTGTGGCCGACGCCTGCTCCGCTAGGATCCCCACCATGAACTGCTCCAAGTCCAGCGCCGTGGCATCACCGCAGATCGCCGCAATCTTGAGCTTGAGCTCGGCGATTCTCGCGCGCTCAAGTCTCTCATTCTGCAACCGCTTGATGCGATTGAACATGCCAAGCAAGCGTCCGGCGAGGTTGCCCACGAGCGCGTGCACCGGCGGCGGGATCGCCATCTTGTCCGCCGCGCCGCCATTGCCATTGCTGCTCTTGGCCGCGTCGTTCAGGAACGCAAACACGCGCTGCTTGAAAAGCTCGCTGACCTTTTGCTCCCGGCCGCGCGCGCGCGCCGACGTGAAGCGCTTGACATCTGTGAGCTGCGCCACGGTGCCGTCGCGCGCCACCTCACGCACGAGGAAGTCCGAATAGCGCTCTTTCACGGTTCCGTGGAAGCCCGCGGTTGCCGACCCCAAGAACTTCCGGATGCCCACCACGTGCTCATCTACGCTCTTGGCGGCGCCATCCATGTACCCAGGCGCGCGGAAGTCGGTCTCTGATGAAGCGCGTCCACCGCCTCGTCGTCCTCCATTGCGTCCACCACCGCGTCCGCGTCCGCGGCCAGAGCTTGAGCCCGAGCTAAAGCGCGCGCGGCCGCCCATCGCAAGTAAATGGCAGTGGTGGCGGTCGGCGGCGCGCGGGAGCAGCAGCAGGAGCCGCAGCGTCGTCGGCGGCGGCAGCGGCAGCGGCAACCTTCCGAGGGCGCTGATGGGCTCGCCACCAGCCAATTTATTCCCGGAATTGTGATTCGCAAAAGCGTCCTTTCGGTCCACTTTTCGACAATTGAATACAAATATCTAGTAGGAATGTCGACCAGAGACGGTTGGCTGGTCCATCACTCATCTACTGTCAACAACAGTAGGCGATCTGTCATCGGTCGATCGGCCAGCGCATAACCCACCCCATCCATGGCGGACGCGCGACGAGAACGAGCGCGCAGCGGCCGCGGCGGCCGAGGTGGTGGCGGCGGACGCAATGGCGGACGCAACGGCGGACAGAGCCAGGCGGGCGGCGGCGGCCGTGGCTCCAACTGGTTCAAGGGTGAGGGCTACAACGACCACGAGGCTGTGTCCATCGACGAGCAGGTGGTGGGCATCTCCGGCTTCCTGGCGCCAACCCACCGAGGCTTCGGCGGGCTCGTGAAGCAGCGCTTCTCAGACTTTCTCGTGCGCGAGCTCCCGCGCGGCGGCGGCGGCGGCACGCCTGTGGCGCTCACGAGCCTCGCGCGCAAGAAGAAGCACGTGAGCGCGAGCTTCCAGGAGCTCGTGGCAGCCTTCAGCGGCAACAGCGCGAGCGAGCAGGACGGCGACAAGAAGGAGCTCTTGGATGCACTCGCTGAGCGGCTCGGGCGCCGAGGCCACCAGCTCAAGCTCGACGGTGCGCGCGCCGCGGAGACCCGCGATATGCGCCGCATGGTCGCGCTCGTGACGAACGAGCTCGGCAAAAAGAAAGGCAAGGACTTCGAGAACTTTATCGAGCGCGTCGCGCAGCTCAAGCACGCTGAGATGGAGCGAACGTCGGGTGCTGGCGGGGAAGTAGCGGGGGTGAAGCAGGACGCGGAGCAGGAGGAACCCGTGTTCTACATCGGCGGCCTGAACGAAAAGAGCGAGCGCGTGTTTCTGCATGAGACCATGCGACGCTACGGCAAGGGACTCGTGGTCGCCGACACTATCACGTCCGAGGACCAGAGCCAGGTGATCCGCGTGCGTCGCGCGTTCTTGGTCGGCGAGGCCAAGAAAGGGGACCGTGATGTGCGCAAGTCGTGGCCGATCGATCAGCGTGCGTTGCTTGCGGCTGCATCTGTGATGAATACGATACGTCCTTGCGTGGCACCTAACGCTCTGCATGTGTGCATATATGTCTGCATGTGTGCGAGCAGCCGAGTACCTTCAGTTCGTGCTCTACCGGCGCAACAAGGACATCGTCGCGGTAATTAACCAGATCGCGTCGATGCTCAAGGTAAACCCGTCAATCTTTTCGTACGCTGATCCGAAGGAGAAGCGCGGCATCGTCACGCAGCTCTGCACAGCGTACCGCCTGCCCGCCGAGAAGCTTCAGTCGCTGCAAAAGTTCCACGCAAACAAGCCGCTCGATGACTACCAGTACCTCATCGGCGGGAATCTCAAGTACGTGTCAGAGAAGCTCGGGCCAGGAGACTGTCTCGGCAACAGTTTCTCGATCGTGATCCGCGCGCTTGCGAAGAAAGACCTGGCAACGCCGGAAGAGGTGCAGGAGACGGTCGCACACTGGCGCGCGACGGGCTTCATCAACTTCTTCGGGCTGCAGCGCTTCGGGACGTCGGCGACGCCGCTCCACCTCGTCGGCCGCGCGGTGCTGCGCAAGGACTTCAAGCTCGCGGTGCTCTTGCTGCTGCGGCCGCAAGACGGCGAGGCGAGCAAGATCCGGGAAGCGCGCGAGCACTTCCGGCAGCACAAGGACGTGGCTGCGGCGCTGCGCATGCTGCCGCCATACTTGATATCGGAGCGCGCGGTCCTTGAGGGACTCTTGCAGCACGGTGCGGACGCGAATGAGCTCGCGTTCCGCAACATCCCGCTCACAAACCGCTCCGCGTACGTGGACGCGTACCTCAACTACGTCTGGAATGAGATGGCGAGTCTGCGCATCGCTCAGCTGCCGCGCGACCGCGCTGTAATAGGGGACTTGGTGTTTGCGAAGGCAGACGAGATCAGTCGCGACGCAGATTCCAACGAGCCGGCGGTGAAGAAGCAGAAGCTCGCAACAGACGGCAGCAGCAGCAGCAGCAGTACTGCCACCAGCGGAGCACCAAGCAGCAGCTCGCAATCGCGTGCGCCAGGGACAGATTCAAAGCGCGTGATCGTGCTCACTGAGGCGAATGTGGACAAGTACACGATCGAAGACGTGGTACTGCCAGTGCCCGGCTACTCGGTCGAGTTTCCCACAAACGAGGTCGGAGCCGCGTACCAGAAGATGCTCACGACCGACGGTGTCGACTTGGCTTCTTGGCTCGGTGCCAGCGCACAGCATCAGTACCAGCAGCTCGGTGGTTCGTACCGTCACGTCATCAAGAAGCCGTTCAATGTCTCGGCCCATGTGACCGAGTACGAGAACATGAACACGCCGCTGCAGCTCACGGACGTGGACCGCCTGCTGAATCGCAGCCTCGGGAGCTGGGCGGTGGCGGCGTCTGCGCGAGTGGCAGCCCCGGAGGAAGCGAGTGCTTCGGAAACAATTACACCCGACGCCGCGAGCGACGAGCTCAAGCAGCAGCGAGTACCGAAGAAGGTACAGCGGGCACTGGTGCTCAACTTCTCTTTGGATCACGGCTCGGACGCCACGATCGCTCTGCGCGAGCTGATGAAGCAGAGCAGCAGCATGCACATCCAATGGCAACTTGCGGACAAGGCGCACCGAGCGTCGGGGATGGCGACAGGAGGGCCAAGTCTGGACAACAGCAAGCCTGCGGCCGGTGGTGGTGGCCCACAGAGCACCGCGAGCGGCTCCAAACGGCCGAGAGGCGGTGTGCTCGTCAGTGCGACAGGCAAAGCCGACAAGAAGATTATCGCGCAGAAGAAGACGCAGGTGTCAATTGGTCGGCCCGGCTTCAGCCTCGGCAAACATTAAGAGTTAGCGCCCCCCGGATCTCGCACACTAAAGAACTAGCTGGAAGCGAACGGCGAGTCCTGCGAGCGGGACTTGAAGACGAGGCGCCGGATCGAGAACGAGAGGAGCACCTCGGCAGCGAGGAAGATGGCCATGGTGGTCCCGATCGCGGTCGTCCAGCGCGAGTCCTTGCAAGTGTGCGAGAGTCGTCGAGCAGCAAACAAACAAAATAGTTAGAACTACCAGTGCCATTCATGAGAGCCAAGTCAGAGAGAGAGAGAGAGAGAGAGAGAGATCAGCAGCACCACGGACGTACAACGACGCACTGCTTGGTCGCCGGGTCGAGAGACTGGAAGTAATACACCGAACAATCTGGATCTGTACGCAGACAAGAAGCATCGAGAGTGAGTGAAGTCAGCTTCTCATCGTTGTCGACGACGCGAGTGGAGCAGGTCGGGTTGACTGATGATCCCTACCTTGGCACGCATTCAGGCGATGAATGTACTGCTGCTGACCGATGCACTGAACAGGACGCATGCACGTTGCGTACGCTGCAGTGGATGAGGTGGGGTCATCTTCGTCATCTGAAGTCGACTCGTTCGACGTCACGCCATCATGCTCGCCCGTGGCGAGACTTCGGATGCCAGTCTGCTTGGTTTCTCCGTCGACAACGACTTCGTCGAACGCGTTCAGCACCATAGCGCCGAACACAACTGGCGCTTGGAACATGTTGAATAGCGGTAGCGAGAGCGAGCCGTGGATCCGGTAGCGCTGCGCAGTGGCGACGTCTTGGTCGAGCGGAGTGAACATGGCGGCGCCGTTCTGAATGATCGATCCTGACCGCTGTATGCAAAGTCGCGTCAAGCCGCTTTGCTTCAGCGATGGCGCATTCGTGGCGCTAGCGTTCTTGGGTGTCGTGGCGACTTCGAGCTCGGCGAGCACAAGCCGCTGCAGCGGGATCGAGAGCTGGTATCCGTCAACCGACATTGAGAAGACGATGTTTGGCAACGCTGTGGTGCTCGAGATCTCGGCGAGTTTGAGCTCGTCATTGTACCTCAGTCCCAGCCACCCAGCGAGCTAGTGAATGCACCATGCGAAAGGAGCGCGTGAGTGGAGCTTTGTGTTGCGTTCGTGCATCTCTGCGTCTTACCGAGTCGAAGAACTGCTGTGGAAGGACGAGGCACGGGACGTTGAAGTCCACAACGACATCCCAGTTGCCCGAGAACTCGCCGAAGATGTCCACATCCTTCGCTGTCTGCGAAGACACAGAGGAGCTTTCGTCCTCAGCTGTGAGTGTCGGCGCGCACCGGAAGAACGCGCGATGAACTTCTCGAATACAAACGACACAGACAGCACATCACACAACGACAGAATACATGTCAGCGAAGCTGCTGTGCTGCGAGTTCACAAGATCTACATGCAGTACGCTCCGTACTCGGAAACGAGATCCCTTGGCTGTTCGTGTCATCGTCGTCGCTGACGATCGGCGCGAGTGGCTCACTCCAAATCAGCTTGCGCTTGCCGCCTCCGTTATTGTTGTTGGTGGGGACAAACCCATTCACGAGGTCTTCTTCTCCATTCTCAGCTCGAATGTCGGCATCCTCCTCCTCGCTGTCAACGTCTCTTGATGAGCTTGCATTGTAAAATGTGAGCGCTGCGACCTTGGAACTCGCGTTGAAGCCGCGATACGCGTATTGCTGGCGAGTCGAGAGGCTTTTGCGAGCACCACCACCACCACCCCTACTGTTGTCGCTCCGGAACATGCCCCAAAAGTGCGAGTGTGTGGGTCGGAACGCGAACCCGACGCCAATGAAGCCGCTTGCTCGGGCCCCGCTTTGAGAGTGACCAGCACAAGCATAGCCACGCAGACAAGACAGAGTGAGTCCGAAAGCAAACAGTGAAGGGAGGTGCGAGAAGCTGCTGCCTTCGCTCAACGTAGCAAAACAACTCGGGCGTACGTGAGGAAGTACTGGATCGACGCGGGGCTGAGCCACTGCCTCTTGATCGCGAAATACCCGAGCGGGATCTTGCCTTCGAACTCGAGCGCCGGCACACTCACTTCTCGCATCATGTAGTCTTGGACGATGAGTCCCTGCAGCTGGAAGCGCAGCAATCGGCGCGCGTAGTCTGCTTGCAGAAGCATCACACACGGCGAGAATCGCGAGTTACAAGGTGCGGCGAGCGTCGCTGAGACAGCAGCGAGCGCACCGAAGTCAATCTTGGGAGACACGAGCGCGTCGGCGCCGACGGGCAAGTCCGAGCAGAGCAGGATGCCGTCCAAATCTGTCGACCATCATCACGAGGGTCAACACGCGTCGTGGAATCGCTGTTTGCACAGGCCTTTGAGGCTCTGGCGCTCGCACCAGTGGTGAGGATGAGACGAAAGCTCTCGTCGTCGACGTTCACGGTCAGCACCGGATTGCTGTTCGCCATCTTGACCCTCGACTTGAGGCTTTCGGCATCGCTCGGACGCGCAAGTAGGAGAGCGACAGCCGCAATCGCAGCCACGAGAGGAACGAGCAGTGAATGTGGCCGCGAGTGATACGCCGACATGCTGCGTGCGGTTTAGGCGGAGCGGAGCGAGGCTTGATGCTGAAGCGCCGCGAGTCACACTCGAAACGGTGCGGCTCCCGAAAAGGGTCACACTCGCAATTCGCAACTCGCCGTCGCCGCGCGGAGTATCTGCTCGCCAGTCAGCCAGCACCTTTCTCCTCCTTCTCATCGCCATGTCAAAGGAGACCGACAGCGAGCACGAACAGCAGCAGCAGCAGCTGCAGTTCAAAGTGCGTTCCACCTATGTCACGTGTGCGGGGAAACTGTGCGTGTGTGTGTGTGTCTGAACGAAAGAAGGATCGTCTCGCGTTCTTGTCTCCAGGTGATCATCCTGGGCGACGGCGCTGTCGGAAAGACGTCAGTGGCCATGCGGCACACGGAAGACAGCTTCTCCAATGTCTACAAGCAAACGATCGGGCTCGACTTCTTCCTCAAGCGCCTCGCGCTGCCGGGTACGAAGCCGGAAGCGAGCGGTTTGGATTCGCGACATCCGAGCTGACGAACTTCGAGCGTAGGCGACACGCAGGTGACGCTGCAGATCTGGGACATCGGCGGCCAAAGCATCGGCGGCAAGATGCTCAAGAACTACATCTTTGGCGCGCAGGTACGTGCTACTCGTCTCGTGAAAGTTGGTTTGAGTGTGACGATATCGCGCTGGGCTGGGCTGGGCTGCCTGGGTGGCTGGCTCACTGGCTGGCTCGCGGGCAGGCGGTGCTGCTCGTGTACGACATCACCAACTACGAGAGCTTCCAGAACCTCGAGGATTGGTATCGCCTCGTGCGGCGCGCGTTCGACGACGACCACATGCCGTACGTCGGGCTCGTCGGCAACAAGCGTGCGTTTGGGGATGCATGTCGTGTTTCTTCTGCCTTGAACCACCCGAACACTGCTCGCTGCTGACGAACACGTTCGTGCCCGCCAGTCGATCTGAGCCACCTGCGCACCGTCAAGGCCACCAAGCACAAGCAGTTCGCCGAGGAGAACAACCTCAAGAGCTTCTTCGTGTCAGCCAAGACCGGCGACCACGTGAACGCGACGTTCCGGCAGGTCGCGGCCGATCTCGCGGGCATCGCGCTCTCCAAGTCGGACCTCGACGTCGAGACACCGGTGCTCAAGGCGCAGATTGTGAACCACGAGCAGAACGATCCAGACGTCAAGAGTGTCGACATGCGCGCCAAGACCACCAAGTGCACGCTGCAGTAAGTAGCTCCGAGTCGCGTCGCGACATAGCAGCAGCAGCAGGAGATGACCCACCACTACACAACCGCTGGTTATCTATCAAGTGTTACATTGACGGATGTTGTTACCCCTGGGACGAGTGCACATCTCCAGCGACCGCGACGACGCCTCCCATTCCCCTTCCTAGGCAGATAGAGAGAGAGAGCGGGAGAGCGCGCTCACGCAGCCGCCTTCAAGGAGCTGCTACTGCTAGGCGACCATTGGCTTAGTAGTCGCCGCCGCCGCCGAACATGTCCATGGCACCGCCCATGTCGGCCTCCTCTTCCTCCTCCTTCTCCTCCTCAACCGGGGCCGCCGCCGCCGCGCCGCCCGCCGCCGCGCCGCTAGCCACCGCGGCACCGCCGCCGCCGAACTTGGCGAGCTTCTTGGAGCCGGCCGCGATGATCTTGTTCACGTCCTTGCCCTCGAGCTCCGCGAGCACCTTGTCGAGGCGGTCGGAGTCCACCTCAACGCCGACCGACGAGAGGATCTTGGTCACGTCCGCGGCCGACGGCGCGGCGTTGCCGCCGAGCACAGCGAGGAGGTAGGCAGCAATGTAACGCATCTGGGGGCAACCGAGGGACCGAGCAGAAATCGACTCGTTAGTGGAGCCCTACAGTCGGCCTCGCTGGCTCATGGCAGCACACACAGCGAGCAAGCACCCACCTTGAATCACTTTTAAGGTGTCTTTCGGACTACCAGACACAAGATGGATGCTCGTGCGCTTCGCGGCGCTGCTGTGCGCGCTGGGCGTTGTTGCCAGGAGAACCAACCAACCGGTTTTCTCCCGCTACAAGCACGCGCCACTCTCTACACGGGCGAGTTCACGCCAGCTCGCCAATCACAAGCGAGCGCTGTAATGTAGGCGAATGCGCCTCTGCAAGATAAAGACTCGCAAAATGGGACAGCAAGACCACAGTATTCATGAATAGGACCTTCAGACATCGATTATATACCTGAATGTGCGTCAATGTGCGAGCTAATTCGAGAATATGAGCATCCCCAAATCACTGGACGCGAATGAGTCGGAAATTGAGCTCGTCGACTGGCGCTGGCAGGTGACAGGGTGCCATTGCTCTTTTGCTGCCTCGCTCAACCGTAGTAAACGCTCTCCACAAGTCACCATGGCCCCGGCTACCGTCGCTGTGAGTATCTGAGCCGTCGTCTTCCCCGTCGTCGTCTGTCTGCCTGCCGGTCTGTCGGTCCATCGACCGGTCGCCAGTCCGGACTCGCTCACACGACGTGCTGGGCGTCGGCGTCGATCGCGTATGAGTTGCCAAGCTGCAGAGGCGCCTTCTCTGCCCGGGGCAAACAGAGTTTCCTTCTCTGTGGGTGTCTCTCTCGCGTGGCGCGTCATCGCTGCTGCGTCCTAGCAGCATGAGGTGACGCGCGGCCGCGACGAGAGGCACCCCGCATATGAGGGTCAAACCGAGATGGGCGGCTTCGCGCGAAGGTGTCGACTGGCTCGAGCTGGTCGGCATCGAGTGCGAGCCCGAGTCATCTTCTCTGGAGCGTTCGTCCGGGTGGAGGGAGGTCGTCGTCATTATACGCAGCAGCCGCAGCTCAGAAGCGATCGCGCGTCGGTGTCTACTGTCGCGTGGCGGGTCGGGACAGGCACGCAGCCGGCAGGCAGCAAGCAGCGCAGTGGAGGACTCTCGTGTTCTTCATCTGCGCTGCTGCTGTTTCTGCTGTCGCGCTCGCGTTGCTAATGTCTTGTGATCTCCGTTGTCTCTGCGTCGTTCAGAACAAGGGAAAGAAGGTCGGCAAGAAGCAGGTCCTCAAGTTCACGATCGACTGCACGATCCCGGTCGATGACCGTGTGCTTGACCCGGCTTCGTTCGAGAAGTTCCTCCACGACCGCATCAAGGTCGGCGGCAAGGTCGGTGTGCTCGGCGATGCTGTGAAGATCACGCGTGAGAAGAACAAGCTGCACGTGGCCGCCGTGGCGCCGTTCTCGAAGCGCTACCTCAAGTACCTGACCAAGAAGTACCTGAAGAAGCAGCAGCTGCGCGACTACCTGCACGTCATTGCCTCGGACAAGCAGACCTACGAGCTTCGTTACTTCAACATCCACGATGGTGGTAACGATGCCGACGATGATGAGGAATAAGCAGCACGCGCGCGGAGCCTTCTCGTCGATCGTAGCGTCGCTCAGAGGACACTCTCGACAGTAGGAAGCTCGTCGTTGTCGTTGCTAATTCAATCAGCATGGAGCAGCAGACGTCAGTCATTCGTGAGGTCGTAGTGTGTTCGTCGCTTGCTGTCCATGCTTGTGCTGGCGATTGTCGATCCGCCAGCCACACTCGGTTGGTCGATACAGTCCAAGAGTGTGCACATGTGTATTCATCCAGGGTACTTCTTGGTTCGCCACCCCACCAACTATCCATTCACCATCCATCCATCCTTCCCTCCCCTTCCTCACTGCCCCTACAGCTCGCTGAGCAGTCGATGAGCTCCGTTCGCTGCATGCAAGGTGCACGCGCTCCACATTGACGTCCTGGACCTGACTGACTATCGACGAACGGGATTGATTGCGGACTCGCGCTCTTGCTTGGTTGCGTGCGTGGGTGCGTGCGCGGCGCTTGGTGCGGCTGAGGCTCACTCGCTGCTCAGCGGTACGAGCGGTGGTCGTAGCGTGAACGCTCGCGGTGCTGCGCCTGCAGAGCACGACCGACAACAGCACAATCACACGACAGAGAGTGAACAAGCTGCGAATGAGCGATCGCGATCGACGAACCACCATCCTCCTCCTCAGCCAACATGGCGCATGCGAACGTCTCGTGTTTATTCCCGAGCGCGCTTCATTCGCGCGCTGCCTAAACAGCGACAGACTAGTGCGCAAGAGTTACATGGAACGCACCAGCGCCGCATTGATCGCGTCGATCCATTTCTTCGACCCGTTGACGAGGTCGTTGAGGTGGTACACCCGGTTCGGCTGACAGCACCGTATCGGCAAGCGTCATAAGACAAGACACGAGTCACAAGTCGAGCGAAGGCGAGAGAGGAAGAGAATAAATGAGCGTTGGTTAGAACGTCCCATCCACGCTGCCTGTGACGACCCGACGATGGATGGACGATGACGATACACACAAGCGAGACGCACCGTAACAACGTCGAAGGCTGTTGCACTCTTCGAGTTCACGTAGAGGCTGTCGGACCACGGGATCTCTCCTGCAGCGCACGCATGTGCATCAGATCGAACAGCAGATGCAAAACCAGCCAATCAAGCACCGCGGCGTTCTTACCTTTTTGCTTCATTCGGATCGCGTCGATGTAGATCAACCGCGGCTTCGACGTCAGGATCAACTATCCCGACACGCAGCACCATCAGCCCAAGTGATTGATGAATGGGTATATGTCATCGAAGGCATCAAAGCGATGCAAACCCACCTGCCGCTTCTTGGAAAAGAGTCCCTTTCGCTTGCTGATGAGCCCGCCCATCTTGATCATTTCGTCGTCCAGGAGGAACCGATTCCTGCAAGTCGAAGAAGTGCGCACGGGTCAGCACTTGGACGAAAGCCTCTCAGCAAGACTTCGTGCGCCACGAACCACAGGGAGCTCGTCCGCGTGATCGGAGGAGGAGGCGGCACGGACGCCTTCTGACGCGCGACCTCGACTACGCTCACGGGGGACCCAGGACGCTGGCTGTAAGACGCAACGCGACATCAGCACAATACGTACTACACGACGACCGACCACCACAAACAAAACACACACACGCACTGCGACATCGGCTCGAACGCCAGCCCGGACGACACCTGCAGCTCCGTCGCGACGCCAGCGAACAGCCAGTCCTCCGTCGCACCATCCTGGACAGCAGCATACGCCAGTGAAGAAAGCAGTTCGTGAGGTGTTATCACACACACACGCACACACACACACTTCGCACGCAAAACGCACGTTGTCGGTGGCCGGGAGGCGCGCCACCGGGGGCATGTACGGAGGCTGCGTCGCCCCCAGCGTGTCCCAGTGGATGCCGTCGAAGAACGGGTGCGCCTTGAGCGCGCTGTAGCCGTTACCGTCCTCGTCGGAGCCCGCGCCGAGCCGCTCCTTCGGCTCCTGGAGCAGCAGCTTGTCGATCAGGTCGCGCGCGACAGGCGGAAGGCCGGGAGGGTACGCAAAGTCCTCCGCCGGGTGGTTCAGAATCTGCTGGAACGTCAGGTACTCGTTCTCCGCGCGGAACATCGGCCGGCCGACGAGCATCTGGAAGACCATGCAGCCCACGGCCCAGAGGTCGCAGCCGCGCGAGGCCTCGAGGTCACGTAGCACCTCGGGCGACACGAACTCGGCCGTGCCGCAGAACGTGTTGTGGCGGCTCTCCTCGGTCTCGTCCTTCGCGGTGCCAAAGTCCGTGATCTTGATGTGGCCGTCCTCGCTGTTCATGGAAAAGTCCGGATCAGTACGCACAACTGATAAATGCACCAAGTGAGCAAGCTCTCGCTCACCTCAGCAGAATGTTCTCCGGCTTCAAGTCGCGGTGAATCACGGCCTGCAACGCGTTAACAAGGGACGGCGCTCAGCACGTTTGAAGACGGATGGCCACACCCTCGCGTCCAGCGCCGCAACGTACGTTGTTGTGCAGGTACTCAAGCGCGACGATGACCTCCGCGATGTAGAACTTGGTGAGCTCCAGCGAGCACGCACGGTCCTTGACGCCCGCCGCCGCCTGCGCCTTCTGGTGCTTCCTGCGCAATATGCACATCCATTCATCGCTGCGTGAGCGCATTGCGTCGCCTCCATCCCTCCGCCCTAGTTATCGAAGCCGTACGTGATGACATCGAGCAGTTCGCCGCCGCGGCAGAGCTCCATGACCATGTAGAGGTAGTTGTGGTCCTGGAACGTGAAGTAGAGCTTGACGATGCGGTCGTGCGAGACCTTGGAGAAGACCTTGCGCTCCATCATGACGAACTTGACCTTCTTCTCCTTGCGGATGAAGCGCTTCTCCATGATCTTCACGGCGTACTCGGCGCCCGTGTCCTTCATGCGCGCGTGCACCACCTGCACGCCAGGGAGCACCTTGTCAGGCGCGTGTATGCACCTTCGACCCCGCTCATCCACGATGCGCACGCACCCGCGCGTACGCGCCCTCGCCGAGCGTCGTGCCGAACATAAAGTCCGCCGGCGACGGCTTCTTGCTGCTGCCGCGGGGCGTCGGCATGCCGCCGTCGAGCGCGCCTGCAGCAAGCGAAGCACCGTATAACGCCACCCGTCCACTCGTCAGCAGCTCTCGCGCATGCGCCGAAGAAGAGTGTGCGCGCACGCACCTTGCTCCATGTCGGACAGGGAGGCGCCTGGAGAGGGAGAGGAGGGATGGGAGGGAGGGAGGGGGGAGATCTCACGCCCGCCGTCGCCCGCGTTCCCCTGCTGCTGCTGCTGCGTGCTACTTACTCCCAGGAGCTAGCTACAAGCTCGAAGCGCTGGCTTCTTCGAAGGCCTTGAGTGTATGGGTGTGTGTGTGTGTTTTTGTATCGGGATAGGTACGAGCGCCTCGAATAAAGGTCTCTTTTGTGGACCACGTGAATAATTGTGGCTCGCGTCGTCAACTTGAAGGAATGCCGAGCCGCGGACGAGTCGAACAGACCCGCCGATGAAGTGGACGGCGGCCAAGTGGACCGCGCCGTCGCCGGGGAGTGCGATCTGGAATGCTGCATTCACGTCTCGAGCCAAGACCAAGCTGCACATTTGGTTCTGGCATCTGTAGGTCTTCTCGCCTTGGAGATTTGGATGGAGTTTGCTGCACCGCGTGCATGTCTTGGTGGTGAACTCCTCGTGCAAAGGATCAGCTTCCTGCTGACTCGATTCGTTTTGCACCCGAGCAGCTTGCGGAAGCTGCAGTGCGCCTCCGTTAGCGTCTTGCGCGAGGTTGTACACGCTTGAGACGGCAGTGCGCGCGATACGAGATCACCCTGTCGATTGCCTGAGTCGGTCACTGACATGGCAAAGTCGCCCGGATCGTAGAGCGTCACGAACGCTCGAACACGAGGATCGATGGCACAGGTTCTTGTTGGCGCCGCACGTGATGCAACGAACAAGCGGGAGAGAGGAATGCAAAGAAAGAAGTCGTCAGTACGAAGTCGCTGGAGTCTGCACGTATGTTCAATGGTTTCAGAGCAGGTTCTCAGTCGACAACAACTCGCTTGCAGAAACTCAAGTCGTTCGAGATCCAAAGCACCGGCACTATCGCGCTTCTTCCAGCATCCAAGTCCCGCCATCCACGAGACCATGCGCATCGAGGAGCGGCAGTGTGAACATCAAGAGCGCCGTCAGATGGACTCATGGATACAGATACGTGTGCAGCGTGCTCCACGACTTCCAACGGACCAATCGC
>JAASFZ010000383.1:0-18821 GCA_023334075.1 Globisporangium nunn | reverse complement strand
TGCAAGACACGTAGACTGACAAAGTGGCTGGAAAGACTCGCAGCGTACGCGCTGCGGGAATGCGTCGCCAGCTACATACATATATTCAGGCATAGCGACCAGTAGGACATTCGCAGTGCCAGCAGTTGATAATGGTATGGTCTCAGTTGTCATGTCGGTGGCGGGGCGAGTTGCAGTCGATGTCATCTTTGCTCGCCAAATGGCTACATTTCCTGCCAAATAGCTGCATGCGTTATGCCAGGTTTATGATGTGGTCCCCATCAATAACCTCTCCGCTCCGAGAACAGCTCAGAACAGAAAACTCGACGTCACAGCGCAGCAGGAGAGATGCCCAAGGGCCGCGTGCTGTCGGCGGCCGAGCGCGAGGAGATCGCGCGCATGCACGCCGCCGGCGCCAGCGCGCGCGAGATCGGCAAGCAGCTCGAGCGCAGCAAGACCGTCGTGCTCAATTTCCTCAAAGCGCCAGCGCAGTACGCGCAGATTAAGCGCAGCGGCCGCAAGCGCGCGCTCAGCGGCGACGACGAGCGCCGCTTGTTCGCCGCGATCACTCAACGGATGGCGCTGCCCGGCGCCGGCAGCTCGCACCAGGGCGCCAAGCGCAGCGCTGAGCAGATCCGCCGCGAGTTCAACGTGCCGCTGAGCACGCGGCGCATCCAGCAGCTGCTCTCCGAGTGGCGACGGGAAGCGAGGCGCGCGCAGGACCAGCAATCGGAGCCGGCAAGCGCCGGGCATGTGGATGCTGGAGGTGCAGCGTCGGACACATCGGCGCCGCGCGATGGGGTCGACTCGCCAGTGTCAAGTGACGATACAACCACTCAATCCAGAGCGCAAGAGGTGGAGACAGAGCGGTCCGCTCACAGAGACGCAAACACGCAACCAGAGCAGGAGGCCACCGAGACGCTATCACAAGAGCCACACGCTGTACCATCAGAGTCACGCGCCGTGTCATCAGTGGCCACCACTTGCGAATTTCCAGCGTCGGTATCATCAGAGAATGTGGCCATCGAGGTTTGAATGGAAGCGAGCAGGTTGACAAGTTTAAGAAACAGTCCAGCAGCGCTATCTCTATGCTTGTGCGCCGGCAGCTTCGTCAGCGCCGGCGCGACATGCAGACGCGGCGTACGGACAGAACGCGCACTCCATGTAGCTGGGCGTCGGTGCAAAGTCGCCCTTGCGAAGCCCTGTGGCGACTGACTGGATCGCACTGAGTGCTTCGCTCACGGCTTCCGGAGAGTACGCGACGTAGCCCTCCTGCTCATGGATCTGCGAGGACGAACTGACGCTCTCGTCTCCTATCATCTCTAAGACTGCACCGCGTGGTGCGTGGCCGAACACAGCGTGGTAGGCGTACAAGTAGAGCTTCAGCTGCAGACTATCCTTCGCCAGCTTGCCGACGTTCCGCTCGCTGCCGCTCATGTTCGTCTTGAACTCCTTGATCACTGGCCCTTGATCCGATTGATCGATGCGATCCCAGATACCACGGAGCGAGATGCCCGCCTCAGGAACGAACACGTCGAAGGCTCGTTCGACGTCCAGCACGTGGCAATCCATGTGTTGCTCACAGAATGCATCAAGCGCCTTGTAGCCGTGTTCGCGTAGGTGCGCCTCCTGCTCTAGCGACGCAAACATGCCCTCGCTCTCCCAAGCTTGGTCAAACACGAGGCGAGCTTGGTCACGCGCGACGTGAAGTCGAGTCTCACGCTTGGCGTCGCTTACGTCTTTGGGACTGACTGCCGCACCGTTCAGCGACTGGATGCTTGACGCGAAGCACGCAATCGCCTCATGGAGAGCTCGCCCATACATCATCGCAGTTGACACCTCGGACGGCAGCTTCATGACGCGCGCGAGGAAGTACCGCTGCGGACATCGGAGGTACTCGGAGATCTGCGAGTACGACAAATGGGCCGGCTCGTATTCAAAGTCCTGGCGGGTGCGATGCTGCTGGCAAGCACTGCTGTGCGAGAGATCGTTCGAAGGATGTTGGACACCTCCGGTGCCCCCCACCTTCGCGTTTGAGACCCGCAGCGAGGTTTCGTCCCAGATCGGCAGCAGCACGCGACTGACAGACTCTTCTTTCATCTTCGCTCCACCATCCGTCATCGACGCGAACGAGATAATCACTTCGTTCTCAGCGCACGTCATCGCCTCAAACACAAGCTTCTCGCTCTGCTCAATAAATGCGGCACGCGACTGGACTGGGAACGGCGCGCTCAGCAGCTTGTACGGAAGGGGCAACGTCACGCGCTTCAGTCGACCGGGAAACTTGCTGTCTCGCATCGATGCCAAGAACAGCACCGACGCGTCCAGGTTCTGGACGTTGTACTCCGTCAGCGGAAGCACCACGACTCCGTCGTTTACTGCCGTATTGGAAGCGCCTTCAAGCGAAGAACCTCGTTGATAGGTTGAGTTCACCTGGGACTCCCGCAGCTGCTGCAGGTACGGCACTACGAATGGGACGTGAACGCTTTGCACCACGCTTTGAGCCGCTTCGATCTCTCGCAGAAAGTCCGCTAGAGCGATCGCCTCCTGCTCTTCCGACGTCGTGGCAGGGTCCAGCAAGCTCTCAAGGCGTCCTGTCAAGACAAACATGGTCACAACAGGCAAACACTTCGCAGGTTGAACGCGAGAACGCACCAGTGTCTTCGAGAAAGGTTTGCACGAGCTCTTGCGTCGATTTCTCGTGACACTCTGATCGCAGCCGCTTGACGACCTCAACGAACTTGGTCGCCACCTGGAGCTCGGACTCTACTTCAGGGGTCCCCAACGCCGCTTGCGCGCGCACTGACTCGCCCTCCGACGCCACAAACTCTTCGAGCACTTGGAAAAGATCCACATGCGCTTTGATCTCCTTTGCCATCAACTTTGACAGCAGCAGCGGTGACAGACCGAAGAAGCTTGAGCGCAACACATTGTACAGGTGCCTCGAGTCGGTGGGATAGCAGAGTGCGACGAGCAGCGAAAACACGGCGTTCACTCCTGGCTTTAATGCGAAGTAGTAGCACAAGTGTCAGTTGTAGCCTCTTGAAACTGAGTAATGGCGCAGCGACATACCTCGTCGAACAGATGTGAGCGGGCGGGCGCGTTTGTCGGGTGGTCTTGAACTGCAATGCCTTGGTTTATGAGCGAAGCAGCGAGACGCTGTGCGTCCAAATACGTTGGCGTGAGAACAGCTATCGTCTGGGTTGGCAAATCGGCGAGGCGCTCTTTGATGAGCTGAGCGATCCCGAGCTCCTCTGACGACGCGGTGCTGAAAGCATAGCACTTTACAGTTGCAGTTGTACGACGAGAACTCTCGTCTTCCTTCTTCTGCTTCTTTGTTGGCAAAGGGCTGAGAACCTGCTGGGCACTCGCTCGAATCTCTGCGGCTGCTTGGCTGCTGTCAGCAGCTTCAAGAACCATCGACTCTATACTGATACCGTGCACTTCCCTCAGCTCGCTTTGGAGTAGTGAGCTGCGCGGACACTCGTCTCCATCGAGGAGAACGCGGCTGAAGCTCGTGCTGCTCTGGATCGTCGGGTGTGCGCAGAGGTTCGCGACCAGCTTCACCATCGCAGGCGTCATCGCGTGGAGGTCGTCCACCACCACGTCCGTATACCCGTGCAGTACCGCGTCAACGAAGTCGGAGGGCACACGCTTGGGAGCCTCGGAGGATGTAGTGGCTACGAGGGCGCTCGTGCTCAGCTCCAGCGCGTCGAGCACGACGCCGTCCCACGACGTCACGCGGTGCTTATCCAGCAGCTGGCGATAGCCGTCATAGATTTGGGCGAGTGCGATCTGCTTGGGATCCTCTGTATTGGCGGCGTTGGCGGTGTATGCCGCGGGCGAGACACCCTCCGCCTCGAGCACTTGAAAGAGCTGGAGAAGGTCCAGCACCACGCGCCGCGTCGCGAACGGGGACGTCAAGTTGCGCTGCAGAAGCGCGAGAGGCATCTCCGCTCGGTGGTGCGTGATGAAGGCGGCGAGCCGTCCGCGTGAGAGCACGCGCTTGTCGTTGCCGCTCTCCTCGAGCGCCTGCTGGCACCATTGCGCGACGCCGAAGACGCCGTGGCCGCGGCGCTCCAGTTCGTTGAACGCCACGTGGTCATCCACGAAGCGGTGCAGTCGCGAACGGTCGTTCGAGGCGGCGGCGAGCGCCAGCACGCGCCGATTGGCGGCAGCGTCCACGAACCACCGGACACGCGCCGACGCCGCGAGCGACTTGGCGCGGGCGTCGGCGGCCGTCACGAGCACGTGGTCGCTCGCCGCGCGCGTCTGCAGCCACTGTTGACAGGCGGTCGAGAGCTTCGACGCGCGCAGCAGCAGAAGCGGCGGCGGCCGCGAGTGGCGTCGCCCGCGCCACGCCATCATCTTTGCCTTTCGCTCTGTGGTGTTGTTCTATGTCTCTTCCACTCCCCACGAGGCAATACCCCATACCCTCTATGGTCGCATAAGTAGAAATGGCGCCGATAGAGTGTGTGAGCCTCTCGAATCCAATAACCCGTTTCTTTTCGATGCAAGTCGAGTGATGGTGGCTTCTCTTCTTTCCCGACAAGTCCGCCCCGAGGTTCCGCCCAGCACCGCCCGCCTCGCAGCTCATTCGCCCGCTCGCCCGCTCGCCAGCATGTACCATGTGGCGGAGATCGTGCGCGACGCGCAGCGCGACATGCACGAGCGCTACGAGGGCTACTCGACCTGGGCCGCGTACACGCCGCTGCCGTTCCTCGTGTCGCTCGGCGAGCAGATCGGTCGCACGATGCAGCGCAAAGCGCCGGATCTCGTCAAGCGCGCCGCCGTGCGCACGCGCGACCGCCTCGCGGACGTCCTCACGACCTCGCACCGCAGCGTCGTCGAGTTCCGTCTCACGACGACGCGCACGGGGCAGCGCGTGTTCTACCGCATCAAGAGCCAGGTCGAGACGGTGCCTCTGCCCGGCGCCATCGAGCCCATCCGTTCGCACGCCGCCGTGCCCGTGTTTAACGCAGTCGAGGGCTTCGCGCAGTTCGTGACGAGCGAAGAGCTTCCGGAGCTCTACTTTGTCGCGAAGAACTCGATGGGCGGCAACATCTTTCTGCGCCATCTCGTGCTCCCGCCGCTTGGCGCCGCAGAGCGAATCGTGCAGTATGTCGTGATTTTTCCAAGCCAGATCGTGTTTCCGTCGCGCGAGGAGATCGAGAGCCGCACGGATCTCTTCCTCGACGTGTCGACGTCACGCGTGCAGGCGGTTGTCGAGTACATCTACTCGGCGACGGAGGTGCTCGATCAGCACTGGAGCATGGTGCAGTGGAACATCCTCGGGCGAGGTCCATACGAGTCGTTGCTGAGTGAGCGCCGCTCGGAGGTGATCAAGAGCATCTACCAGCGCATGCTCATCATCGAATCCAAATACAAGATGTACGAGTTCATGGCGAGCATCAAGATGCAGAACGAAATGCTGTACGCAGACTTGCTGAAAGAGTACCCTCACTTCGGCGGTGTCCCGCTGACTGATGATGAAGTTGAGGCGGACGAAGCGCTGCAGAAGGAGCTCGAGTACCACAACGCGAATTCGTTCCCGTGCTGGTTCTTCAAGAAGCTCGAGCCGGTGTCGAACGACTCTTCGAGCTCTTCGGAGGAGACAGCAGATGTATTCGTTGACAATAGTCACACGGCTGTCACCAGCGGCAAGTGGACGGAGTTCCCGCCACACGAGAACAGACGTTTGGAGCGACGCTATCGGTGGTATCAGCGTCAGAAAGAACTCAAGCGATTCCCTCTCCCGTCCAGCATCGTGCTCGTTGATGAAGGGCGCCACGAAGTGTGCATGGAAACGATGGAGATGAAGCCGGTGTACTGGCCGGCGCTCGAGAAGCAGATCGTGTGCCGTTCGCTGTGGTTATATGCGCAGCGAAACTACGGTCTCGCGCCATACAACCCTGCGGCGGCGCAGGTGCTTGAGAGCACATTCACGTACTACCTGTCGTACTACGAAGAAGAGAAGCGGCGGAATCAGGCGTTGGAGGAGCAGCAGAAGTCGTTTTTCTACTCTCCATCGCCAAACGCTGGAGCGTACAAGTCAACGTTGAGTGTCCCGGTGGACGGCCACTTGGTGGAGTTCAAGGGTCCACATGATATCATGCAGTATAAGCGGCTGCTGGCTGGCACGACACCGTTTACGAGCAAGCGGCGAGTATACCGAGGCGATCCTCGAATCAAGAGCGACGTGAAAACTTTGGAGCTGTGGAAGCATGCGATGCAGTGCGACGAAGACGGTCGACCAGTGAAGTACGATGACAACTCCATCCCGAGAAACGACGATGATGACGATATCGACGAAGAGATCGACCATTTGGTCCTGATCGTTCATGGCATTGGCGATGCGTTGAAGACCATCGACATTATCAACGTCGTGACGCTGCGCTCGATTATCGACTGTGCGACGAACCTGCGCGACTTGCATCGAGAGGCACTACGGTCTTCGCACTTTGATCATTTGTCCGCAGACGAGAAGCCTCGAGTTGAGTTTCTTCCGATCGAGTGGCACTCGAAGTTGCACATGGAGGGTTTGGACTCGATGATCCGCGACGTCACGCTCCCAGCAATCCCGAAACTACGCGAGTTTGCGAACGACACGATCTTGGATGTGCTCTTCTTCATGTCACCGATGTTCCACCAAGTGATTTTAAACGAGGTTGCGAAAGAGATGAACCGTGTCTTTACATTGTTCCAAGCGCGGAACAAGGGCTGGGGAACTCGCGGAGCAAACAAGAAGAAAAAGAAGAAGGTATCCATTGTCGCGCACTCACTTGGAGCGATCATCTGCTTCGACGTGCTCAACCACCAGAACATCTACAGCCAGTCACCAAGCAGGAAACGAGATACCGAGTCATCGTGCACCGACGAGGAGTACGAGGACGAGGAGTACGACAGAGATGATGATGAAGACAACGAGTCGTCGCGAGGGTTCGAAGCCATGCTCGTGGATCGGATGAAGCAGCGCTCGCAGTCGGAGTCGGACTGCATTGGAGCTGCTGGCAGATTGTCCGGATCTTGGAGGAAGAGTACTGAGAAGATTCGTGTACGTCGCCAGGCGAGAGGTAAAACGCTCCAGACCCAACCGCATCCGGCGATCGTGCCGAAGCTGGCGTTTGAGATCGAAAACCTTTTTTGCTTTGGGTCGCCAGTGGGGTTGTTCCTGAACGTTCGCGGGCAGAAGCTCGGCCGCGACTTCCGGCTCCCGACGTGCCGGCGCCTTTTCAATATCTACCATCCGTACGACCCAGTCGCGTACCGCATTGAACCGATCGTGAATCCTCGCCGCGCAAACTCAAAGGCAGTGATTATCCGGACATTCGAAGGGAAGCTGCGGTTTCACTACCAGCTGAAGAACTCGTTCCGCGTGATGTGGCAGACTCTGCGTCGATGGCGACGAGACTTTGAGTTTCAAGTCGAGAGCAGCGTGCGCAAGATCGGTCTGGTCGAGAGCACTGCAGCGGGTGTGGGCGGCAGCTCAACCTCGCAGCACCTGACGCTTGACATGTCCGACGATCACACACAGTACGACATGCAAGGGCAGCTGCGACGCACAAGTCCGCAGGCCGTGAAAGAACACGACGGCGAGACGATTGACAAGGAACTGTTCGGCTGTTTGTGCCAAGGGTTGCCGATCGACTACACGCTGCAGGAGAACGAGATCGAGATCGCGAACGAGTACCTCTTCGCACTGACGGCGCACGTGATCTACTGGTCGAACCGAGACGCGAGCTTGTTCGTGGCACAGAAGCTGATTCTTGAGCCGCCTATGGAGGACTCCGCAGCTGAAGAACAGCAGAAAGAAGACCCCGAAAGCCAGACGGCGTCGCTGTCGTCTTCTTCATCGAGTTCGTCGCCAAGGCCATCGCCGACAGCTGCAGTTCGACGTCGACAGCGACGACGAGCGAGCGAGAGTGGTGGTGGCGTCGCTGCAATGGATCCGCTCGAGACAGAGGGAGAAGAGTGATTAGTGGTTATCCTTAACGTGAATCATGAGCGGTGCATAGTCGAGCAATCGCTCCATTGCCACGCAAAGTGCTGGAAGGTAGTGTTCTGCACACCAAGTTGACAAAGCCAGAAGAACCACTCTTCACAAGTGTCAGCCAAGGTCGGAAGAACCAGCCCGTCGTTTTCCAACCTCACAAGCTACAAATTAAACCTATCCAAGAATCCTGTCCTGTGAGAATTGGTAACAGCTTCAATCAGTGTCGATACAAAGTAGCATCACATGAGACCTTAGCTGCATATACCCTCGCTAATCAGATGGGTCCGTCACATCCACGCTTTGAATTATGGTCCATTTTAGCGTGCGACCTTTCAGGGCTCACCTCCCGCGAGAGCCTCACATCACCAGGCTGCACATCTGGCGCCACACCGACCAAGTCGACTGAAGCTGCAGCGCTCGTCTCGTCTCGCTCGACGACGACAGCGGTGCCAGCCGAGTTGCGTACGTATACACCCGTCTCGCCACCTCGCGCACGCGCACGTGTCGCGTTATGGGGCTGACACTCCCGCTTGTGTGTGTATGTGCGTGTGTTTCGCACCTGCCTATTCTCAGCGGACAACCGCTCATCGTCAGCAGTTAAACGCACTTCATAACAAGCCGTCGCCGCCGCACGTTGCTGTACGACGACGACGACGACGGTGACGACAATGGCGGACGACGCAGCAGCAGCGCCACCGCTGGAGCCGCCGGTGCTCGAGTCCATCAAACTCCCGCGCGGCGGTGTCGTGGTGTCCACGTCCATCGGTCCCGTACAGCTCGGCATGCCGCCCGAGACCATCAAGGACTCGATGAAGCTTGGATTACCCGTGCCGCGCCACTACATCGTGCCGTCTGAACCGTTTACCAAGACACTCGGCGCTAACATGGGCGTGAACGTAGCCGAGTTCGAGTTCCCGGCGTATTGCAACTTCTTCTTCAAGCGACAGTGCGTGAACCTCATCGTGGCGTCCATTGACGTGGAGCAGCGCATTCGTCAGGTCTTTCAAGAGACGCTTTTTGGACCTGCAGTGCTTGATCTCAAAGCCGACTTCCCGCAGTCGACACCGCCGGAACTCTACCCGGACCTGCACAAAGAGCTTGAGTACTTCCGCAAGTTCGGTGACACGCTCATTACCCTCGACATGCTGCTCAAATTCACGCATTTCGACGAGAACGGCGATGCGTGGGTCGTGCAGAACGACCAAACGGTCCTTATCAAGAAGGGCGAGGGCTCATTCACGGTCATTGACGGCGCCAAGAGCATCACGCTCACCGACTCAGTCGACCTTCCTCCGCCACCCGTGATCGAACAGATTCACGATCCGTTCTACCCTCCTGCGTTCGGCGTTACGGTACTCGGGAACTCGCACGGCTTTGACCCGCAGGGCAAGACGTCGGGGTATGTGCTCTGGATCAACCACCGCGGCATCATGATCGACCCACCACCGTTCTCATCGTCGATTCTCGTGGCGAACAACATCCCCGCGATCATGATCGACGGAGTGATCTTGACCCACTGCCATGCAGACCACGATGCTGGGACGTTCCAGAAGATCCTGCAAGAGGGCCGAGTCGCTCTCATCACTACCAACACGATCTACCGCTCGTTCCTGCGGAAGTATTCAGCACTGTCCGGATTTGACGAAGATTTTCTCAAACGCGTGCTCGACCACCGACTGGTGCGCATCAACGACCCGCACACGATCCGCGGTGCAGAATTTCGGTTCTTCTACTCCCTGCACTCGATCCCTTGCGTGGGCTTCGAGGTCACGTATGGAGACAAAAAGATTGTGTTCTCTGGAGATCACCTCAACGACGTTGACAAGATCAAACAGCTGCATCAGGACGGTGTGCTCTCTCAGAGCCGTTGCGAAGAGCTACTCAACTTTCCGTGGCACTGCGACACTATCCTCCACGAAGCTGGCGTACCGCCGATCCACACTCCGCTCAAGACGCTCATGGAGCTCGACGAAATGATTCGCAAGAAGATCTATGTCGTTCACACTGCAGCAAAGGATCTACCTCCTGATAGTGGACTACGAGGAGCCCCGGAAGGTGTGCACAACACGATCACTCTGGAGCCGAAACTGCCAGAAAACGCAGGAGCGCTCGAGATTCTCGACCTCGTGCGAAAGATCGAGCTGTTCGCCGAGTTGACGCTGAACAACGCCTACGAGATCCTTCAGATGGCGCGAAAGGTCAACTACCCGAAGGGCGGCATCGTGAAGAAAGCTGGCGAGGTCGGAGACACATTCTACATCATCATCGTCGGCGAGGCGCAAGCTCTCTATCGGCAAGATGATAGCGGCGCGTCCCACCACCAGGCAGCGCCGTCGCCCGAGAGAGTGCGCTCAGGGTCGCCCGAGAGAATGCATGCGGGATCACCGCGAGCGAGTGCAAGCCGCAAGCGTGTATCGATGCTCTCGCTCGCGAAGAAGTACATTCCAGGCGACTACTTTGACCTCCAGAGTCTGTTGACGCCGAACTGGACACTTCCGTACGAGATGATGGCAGTCACGAAGCTCTCGCTGCTCGAATTCAACGCGATGGACTTCAACTGGTTCCTGCGGCGTACGGTGGCATTCTCGCGGCTGAAAAGGCTCTCGGAGAGTCGCCTCAACTTCTCATACGACATCATCGAGTCAAACCAAGTGTTCCGGAAGCTCACGAACACGCAGCGGACGATGCTCGAGATCATCTTGAATCAACGAGAGGTCGCGGCAGGGCAGGTGTTGTGGGAGGCCGGGGACAAGTGCAGCTCGGCGGTGATCATCGACAAGGGACAGTTCCAGCTCAAAGAGCCGAAAGCGGCGCCAGGCTCTCCGTCTCTTGTAGCCGCATCTCCACCGCAGACTGTCACGCGGAAGCACCGACCGTCGTACAATGTACGTGCCACGTCCTATTTGGTTTCACTTGAAGCAAGTGTGGCTCCTTGACGACGAGATGTGTGTGTATGTGTGTGACGTGCTGTCGTTAGCGGATAATTCCGTTGGATATGAGCCTCCTGGCAAAGTCTCCAGAGGACAACCAGGGCACAATCTTGACGCAGGGCAGCTTTATCGGCGACGTGGACAAACTCATTTCTCCAGACGACTCGACCCACGCGGCGTCGCTCGTGTGTCTGCAGGCCGGGTCGGTGTTCTCTATCGCGAAGAACGACCTCAAGGTCTTTCTCATGGAGAATCCGGGTATTCTCATGAGTCTCAGTGGGAAGCTGTTCGTGCGGTAGAAGAATGCACTCTCTCACCCCCCAAGCCCAGGCAACAGCAGCTCCAGCACACGAAGCGATCCTGTTGTAATCCTAACGAAGAATCAGATCGCAGCCTGCCTGCCTGTCGAAGTCTTGAGTGGTTGCCCGTCGCGCGAGATCCATCCATCCCGGCGAGGCCATTCAGATCTGGCGACCCAGCCAAAAAAGCCCCCAAAAAATCGTGTAGCCATTTCAAGAGTGGCGTGGGCCACACAAGTCGCCAGTTTCTGCGTTTTTCAGCCATCTTCATGGCGCAAATTTCGGCGCGTAGCTGCATACCTTTCTTGAAACTACGAAAAGCGATCGATCGAGGACCCGCTCCTCCTCCGCCTCGCAAGCGAGCTCTGGCATCAGTTCCCAAAGAGAAGCGCCCTGACTGCAAGCAGCAGATCGGAGCTCCCAGCCCCGGGCTCTTCACCCTCAACACCGGCAGCAGCGGCAACCGCAGCATCATCTATGGAGCGCACAAGCCGCCGGAGCGCCGCAACGCAGAGTGCTCGCGGTGACTCCAGCGACACCAGCAGCACCAGCCTGCGCCACCGGCGCCGCCGCGACACCAGCGCGCTCGCGGCCCGAGCCACCAGCAACACGAGTGCGTCGCAGTCGGACGACGGCGCCGACACCGACTCGAGCTCGGTGGCGAGCAAGAAGCTGTTGCCGCCCCGCGGCGCGAAGAAACGCGGCGCGCAGCGCGACGAGAACCCTGCCGCGAGCGACCGCGGCGCCGACGACGCGGACGGCGACGACGAAGTCGACGAGGAGGAAGACGAGCATTCCGGCGTTGAGAGCCGCAATGCCGCTGCCGCCTCGAGCGCGAACGGGAAGCGCGAACGTTCGATGTCGAACGTGTCGACGACGTCCTCCAGCTCGTCGGTTGCCTCGGACCACGACGAGGACGATAGGGAGGCTTTGCACGTCGAGAAGCTCAAGGAACTCGAGGTCAAGAAAAAGATGGTCGAGGACGGGACACTCGCCGAATTTTGCCGCCGAGTGGCCGAGTTCAAGGAGGAGCGCAACAAGTTGCTCGAAACCGCCGAGTGGCACAAGGACCTGCAGCTCAAGAACAGTCAGGACCTGTACGGCTTCGAGGTGCAGCGCGCGCAGAACCTGTGGCAGCAAGGGAAGGACGCGCTCAAGAGCGACCTTCTCCAGCAAGTGGACGCACTGGTACTTAAGCTCAAGCAAGAGCTCACGGACCTTTCGAACGCGGACGCAGATGAAGGCGCCGCTACTGGCGCAAAGGACTCGGTGCCGTCGTCATCTTCGCCACCGTCGGACTCTACGGAGCAAGAAGATACCGTATCGGAGCAAGAAGAGAAGATTCGGACGAAAGGTACATTGGTTATGGCATTGAGCAGCCATGGTGAGATAGCGGCATCCACTCACTCCCACTCTTTGTATGTACTACTACTTCAACTGCTACTACATCCCAGCGCCGATTGCACCCAAGCGGCGAAAAGTCGGCGAGTTCAACTTCCAAGAGACCACAGTGCGTCTGCCACTGGACTCGATCCACTCGGACCTCGCAAGCATCCTCGACGAGCGAGCGCGTCATGCAGAGATCGCCACGGCGAAGCAGAACAAGAAGTCGACCGGTACGGTTTTGGAGCGAGAAGTAGTGGGGTGACCGTATCGAACGCAAAGGTCAGGATATCTTCTCGGTCCCTGACACTATCATTATGTGACGCGTGCACAGCCAATGTCAGGTGCGAGCGGAGGCGGTTGTTCTGCGGCACGTATATCTTCGAAGACGGCGACGAGGTCATTGTGTCGTCGCCCGTTCTCCATGAGGACTACATTGGCACCATTTCGTCGGTGACGGAGGACGCGGTACGTCGAGTTGTTTGTGAGACGCAGAGGCGCTCCTATCAGCTGCGCAAAAGACTTCAGAAAGCTCACTGCCGGCGTCTGCAGGTCTACATCAAGCTCTCGTCCGGACAGAAAGTGCGCGTGTATTTAGATCTCATCGAACACAAGCGGTGCGAGGTGAAGCCGTTCCTGCGCGGCTCGGCGGGCGTCGGCGCGCTCCAGGCGACTGGCTGGTCCGAGTGCGAGCCATTCTAACTGGTGTCACCATCCTGACTTGCGACGCTGGTAGTAAACTCTACTCGAACTGCTTGACACCATCAGAACGCTGCCTATAACCGAATGAATACACACATGCAGATGACGAGCCACGCGCCGGTTCGGAGCACACGCTTAATGGTCGGTCGGTTCCGGTGACAGGGCTCCCAATAAGTGGCAATAGATACTGATGCAGATAACGCTCGAGGCAGCGTCACACCACTCCTCATTGCGTTGCGGCTGGCGCATCCAATGACAGCAGCTTCAGCAAGCGCGTCGCTGTCTTCTGTTGCTGCTCTGGAATCTCCTCGTGACGATGACTACTCGGTCGCTTATCGCTGCTGCCGCTTGCACCATCTTCGTCGTCCTCGTCGTTGTCTTCCTCCTCGGTCAGTGACGCTCGCTTCTCCGTACTGGCGCCACGTGCATTCGTCGCTGCAGTCGCAGTCGCAGTCGCGGTCGCAGCCGCAGCCGAAGTCAATGAAGTTGCTGTCTCAGGCTCGGTGCTGCTCCCCCAAAGCGGAAACGGCACGCGCCTGCGCTTCCGGTCGCCGCGGCCGTCGGTCACCTGGTGGTTGAAGCGAATCTCGGGCGACTTGACCATCGAGAGCGACACATATCCGCTCGACGAGGTCGGCGCCTGCGCCACGTATCCATCACATGCCGAGCTGCTGCCGGCGAGATAAGACGAGGCCTCAGCGCTGTCGGCGTGGATCTGGAACATGCCGCCGACCGTGGTGAGCCCGTGGATGTCTGGACGTAGAAAGTACGTCAGCCCCTTGCACCACTTGAGGTGCGGGTGCTCGTCGAGTGCGCGCAAGAAGCGCTGAAGCTGCTCTCGGCGGTACTTGAGCAGGCGCGGGTCGTCACCGCGGATGTACGAGAGCAGCCCGCCGTCCGGGAATTTGGGCAGCGTCTCGAGCAGCTCGGTGCCGTAGTTGTCGGCCAAGTACATGTAGAGCTGACGGAAGTCGTTGTAGCGGCGCATGACCGAGTAGCGCACAAGCGGCGGCAGCTCGGCGTACGAGGCGTCACCCACGCTGCTGCTGCGGCGGCGGCGGTCATGTTCGTGCGCGTCCGCCTCTACCGGCGACGCGAGGCTGCCACGGTCCGCGAAGCTCGGCATGCGCGCGCGCGTGTCCAGTACGTCGATGTGGTACTGCCAGCTGGTGCCTTTCTTGGAAACGCCGGTGATGCGGAGGTCGCGGTCGAGCGCGCGCATGTTCTCGCACGAAAACATGCGTTCGTAGCGCTTGCGCTGGTACTCGGTGGGCGGTTGCTGCTGCTGCTGCTGATGGCTGTGGGTGGACGGTGCCTGGGAGGAGGTGGAGGCGGCTGGTGACGCGGCGGCGGCGACCGGCGATGCGCAAGTCGGCGGCGGCTCTGGGCGCATGGCGCTGACTGGTCGGCGGATGACGACGACGCCCGCGGCAGACGAGCGAGCGAAGCGCAAGTGGCACGGTCACCTGCCATGCAAGACGAGACACCAGGATCAGAACTGTAGGTTGATTTTAATAGTGAAGAAAGCCCGGGAAGCGTACAGGGACTTTGCGAATAAGTACGCCTGCGCTTGCTAAAGTACGATTGGACATCGAATCACACTCGGAAAATATGGGCGGCTCGAAGGGCGCCAAGACCGCCAGCCACAGCGGATCGCTCGCGGCGCGCGTCCAGCAACTGACTGGCGCCAGTGACGATGTGAAGCAGACGCTCGCGGGCATCCAGGCGCTGTACGACGCGCACCTAACGAGCGGCGACGTGCTCGCCAGTATTCGCGCCCTCCTTTCCGCTGATTACCTGGAAAAGGTGCTGTGGCCGCGCATCACGGATGGCGCCGCAGCCTCTGCGGATGAGCAGAAGGCGCTCGTGCTCTCGGTGCTGATGCTCGCGAACGAGAAGCTGCGCGGGGAAAGCGTGTGGGGCTTCGTGGGAGAAGACCCGGCGCAGTGGGAGGCGTTCTTCGCGCTGCTGCTGGCGATGCGCAATTGGAGCTTAAAGGAGAAGCTCCATCTAGTGCAGTTTCTCATCCTGTGCTACCAGAGCCTCGACGTTCCTATGATCGCCAAGGTGCCGTTTGATTGCGATGAATTCTTGAGCTGTTGTGAAGCGACTGACCTGCTATGTGTGTGAACGACGCTATGCGGATGCAGACCATCCTCAAGCTCACGTCGCTCCCCATGTGGAGCGCACTGTCGCCGACGCAGCGCCAGATCGAGTTCCAAAAGTACCCGAAGCTTGAGCGCCACTGGAAGAACGTCATCGGTGGAGGTGACGACAACGCGACGACGATGACTGACGCTGCTCAGGAGAAGCCGGCGAAGCGCCGAAAGACTGGAACGAAGCAGGCGCCGAAGACTCCAAGCACCGCCGTGTCGACACACGAGAAGGAATTTATCGTACACCTCCTCCGCGAGTTCCTGGAACTTGTCAACAAACCGGTCAAGAAGTTGACCAAAGGACCCGAAGTCGACGACAAGTTTTGCTACGCCGCGCTCTTCCTGGCGTTCGTGAACGACCTGCTCAGCCAGCTACCGACGCGGCGCTTTCTCCACGTCGTGCTGCGTCGCATGCACTTTTTGCCGACGGTGCGGAAGTCACCGCTGGTTGCGCACTGCCTCGAGTGGCGCTCGCAGTTCGAGATCGCCGCGCTCAAGAAGCAACTCGCGCTCTTGGCTGCCACGATGCGCCATACGATCGATGCGCACACGGGGAAGTCTTTCAATGCGCGAGAGCAACGCGAACTGTCGTCGAAACAGATCCAGGCATTTCAGCAGACGGTTTTCCAAGACTTTCGGAACACATCGCTGGAGGAACTTGCGATCGTGCCAGTGTCCGCAATCACTGACGGAACTTCATTCGCCGGACTCCTCGCTCCGCTGGTGGGTGCAGAGCGTGCACAAGTGAATGCACTCGCTGTACAGCTCGGTATCGTGTCAGGAGCTGAACAGGCGTCGAGCTTGTCGGAAGATGAGCTGATCGACTGTTTCGTGGACGAGTTCTCTTCAGAACATGTTGAGGATTGGGTGGAGGCGCCAGTGTACCCAACCGAGCTGGAGATCTGGAGCGATATTCTTGGGAACGCTGAGAGCAGCAGTGTGTATGGTGCAGACGCTTCGAAGTTGGTCCCGCTCTTGCCACTTCGGAAGCTCAATCTTCAGTTCCTGAATGTCGAAGACTACTTGGAGCGCATCCACGAACTGTTCCGACTGGAGGCAGTGGTGGACATCCGCGCAATCCTGGAGTCTTCAATTAAGCAGCTGGACGCTGTGCGCTCGCTGACGTCTTCAAAGGCGGAGACTGTGTTCCGAGGATTCTCGCGCGCCGCAACGCCGCTGAGTTCGCCGCTCAAGATCATGAAGGTCTCGAAGCCGCCCCTGGGCAAGACCGCACCTGCGTCTGTCATCGGGCAGTTTGAGATTGAGCTCGACTCGCGTCAGGATTTCAAAGCCTTTGACTCGTTCGCTCCGAACGAAGTGGTCTTCCTCGTCACTCTGCGCGCTACCAACGACGAAGCAGCTGAGTCGATGGGCTTTGCGGACAGCCGCGGATCTGCTCAAAGCGGACTTTACTTCCCGGAGAAGTACGGCGTGCTGTACGTGCGTGGCGCTGAGGTGGTCGAAGTTTCAGACGGCTACGGTACAGTCATCAGCGAGGGTAGCCGTGCCAGCAAAGGGCGCAAGCGGACGCTGAAAGTGGCGCTGGACGGAATGCAGTACAAAAGCGACGTGGACACCGGTCGCCTCGACGCGTATGAGAAAGTGAACGTTCTCGTGCGTCGCGGAGCGGGAGCGGGAAACTTTAAAGCTGTGCTTGACGCGATCACCACTGCGCACTCTCGAGTGGGCGCGGAAGATGTGCTCCCGTCGTGGCTGCACGACTTGTTCCTCGGATATGGTGATCCGTCCGCCGCGACTTTCAAGACGATTCTCAAGCAGCGCCAAGAGAAGGAGGCCCGTGTGGAGCTCCTAGACCTCGTTTTGGACGCGGAGCATGCGTTGGAGACGTGCTTTGAGGGAGCGAAGAAGCGTCTTGTGGACGCTGACGATGGGAAGACGCCGCTGGCCGCGAAGGATGCGGTTGGGCCGTTCACGTTTATCCAAGATGTGCAAAACGATGCTCAAGCGGTGGTGCAGGCGCACCGCAAACCAGCAGCGTACCAACCGCGCAGTTCTTCTGGCAATCCAGTTCGGTTCGATAAGGCTCAAGTCACAGCCGTTCGCTCCGGAATGTGCGAAGGGCTGACAGTTGTTGTCGGTGAGCCTGGAGAGAGAAGAACCGACGTTGCAGTTCAGCTAGTGCTAAATCTCCACCGCACGACTCCAGCGAGAGAGAAGATTTTAGTCGTCGCACACTCGAGTTCAGCACTCGCTGCGTTTACTCGCCGGATCCTGGAACGGAAGCTGATCAACGAGTCGGAGATTGTCTGTCTCGATCAGGGGGTGTCTTCGTCGGCGACTTCCGACATTGATCTCAGCGAGAGTGGTCGCGTGAGCTTTATGCTGCAGCGCCGTCTGGAGCTGCTGAAGGAAGTGGAGTACATGGCCAAGTGGCTGGAAAGCAAGGATCCGAGCCAGAACTCGGGTTTGAGTGATTCTGCCGGGTACTCGTGCGAGAATGCGCTGATCTTTTACCAGTTCCACGTGCGACCTCTGCTCGACTCGGCGAGAAGCGAGGAAACGAGCGAGTCAACCGGCGGCGACGCTGTGCTCAAAGAATACTTTGCTGCTCGGAACGGATCTGAGGCGGACTCGCGCGAGAAGCTTCTCGAGTTCGTGGCGACTCTGGACGCGTACTTTGGGGAGCTTCTTCGCCTGCAGCCGTTCGAGTTGCTGCCGACGCCGAAGCAACGCGGCGACCTGTACCTGATCCAGCACGCGCGAATTCTCGCGATTACGTGCAATCAGACGGCGGTGGTCCAACGCAAGTTGGCGAGTCTGCGGTTGACGTTCGGCAGTCTCGTTTTGGAGGAGGCGGACCAAACGAGCGAAGTGGAGTCGCTGCTCCCGCTTTTGCTTGCATCCCAGGGATCGTCTGCTTCGAAGCACAGCAGCCTGAAGCGCATGGTGCTGCTGGGCAGTGCGACTGGGTCGTCGCCTGCTGTAAAGTCAGAGGTGCTGAAAGCGTATGCTCACCTGGACCAGAGCCTCCTTGCGCGTCTGCTGCGCCTCGACGTTCCTCGCATCGAGCTCGGCAACGGACCGCGCAAGGCGAAGAGCAGCAAGTGAGAAATGAATTGAGCGCGAAGCTGCAGCCTTCTGCTTGCATCTCTTGTCCTCCTTTGTGTAGAGCGAGATGGTGGGGTTGCCACCTGCCATGTTGCTCAGATCCATCCTGTGGATCTTGGACCATGCGGAAGCACGCACAAGCTCATCTGGTGGATGCGTCACATCATCGGTTCAACGTTCGAGTGATTTTTAAGCAATACCATTAGCATTACCCTTCAAGTCGACAACTACTAGAAACCTAGCAGCTGACTGAACCCTCGGAAGTGGCCCTCCCAGAGACCGGTCCTTGACTCCCACGGGACTCACTCCC
>JAASFZ010000382.1:0-18843 GCA_023334075.1 Globisporangium nunn | reverse complement strand
CGCCAAGCTGCTGTCGTCTTCGACGTCATCGCTGCTGCCTGTCATCTTGCGGCTGGGGTCACGTTGGGAGTCCTGGGTGTCTCGCTGGCACGATTCGCGTGCGAGCTCTTCATGTCCAGAATCATCATCGTCGTCACTTGTGACCGTGAAGCGCGCAGCGAGCTCCACATCGCCCGCCTCGTCGTCGTCCTGCGGGCTGTGCACGCTGAACGGGTTGATCTCGTCGTCGCGCTCGCAGCCGGCGATGCGCTCGAACGTCTCGCCTCGCTTTTGCACCATGCGCGAGCGCACAGCTACTCCCATCGACACGAGCGCAAGCATCGCCGGCGCCATGAACAGCCAGCCAACGATAGTCTCCGGACTCGACGAGACATCCACGCCGTTGAACTGCGCCGACTCGGCCACGCTGAGCGCGTCTGGGATGAACGGCAAGGTCAGTTCTGAGACCTCGTCCTTCGCGTCGATGACGGAGCTCTTCATCAGCTTCGCCTTTCGATCCCGCTTCTCGATTGTCGTCCCAACAGGGTTTTCCGAAGCCGAGGTACGCTTTAGCGCTGCTGCTTCTGCTGATGTATCTGCCACTGCCTTCCCCGATGTGATCACCCTCACTTTCACCGGCAGGTTCTTGACTGGAGTGTCCGCTTTCACTCTTTCGTCATTGCCATTCCAAGCCTTTGCATAAACTGCGTGGCTCACAGGTAGACAGGTGTACTTGTTCACACATGCGAAGCAGCCGTTCAGTCTCGCGAGGATCTCGCTGTCGGCGCACTTGAACTGCTTCCTGACGTCGCCCTCTAGCTTGCAGCTCGAGGCGATCGGTTCCCTGTCGTCGCACTTGGTGTTGCGCTGCGCGAGCGCATCGACCGTCGTGGTGCTGTGACTGAGCGTCAGAACAACCGTCAGCATCAGAGCGGCAGTGATCGAGCCTCTCGCCAGCAGCTTCATCTTGGCCGGACGCAGATTGCGAAGTGAGCGTGTGGCGGATCTTTTGGGAGTGGCTAGTTATCATGCTGGACTCAGCGAGCGAAAGATTCGTGTGGGGGATCCAATTGAAAAGTCGCAGCACGGCGCTTCAACATCGCGCTCGATAGTGAGTTAGGAAGAACGATGGTGCGGTACAGCTCTTTGATGGCCGTCGTACGCAGCGATGCAGTCTCTGACCTCCCTGCTTGCTGTGCGCACGCAGGCGACGACGCTCTCGGAAGAGCACGAGCGCGAGCTCAAGAAGATCTTTGACGACTACGACCAGGTGTGTGTGTGTGTGGATGTGATGTGGGCTAGCGTGGGGGGCGCCAACATGGCGCACCGAGCACTGAGCGTACCAAACGACGCTGCCTTTGCTGCTCTAACAGAACGGATCCGGAGACATTGACATCGAGGAGGTGCGCGGCGATGTAGTGCGCGCAAGGATTGTACAGTCGCGTGGCTCCTGACTTTCGTCACTCGTGCGAATGACAGCTTCGGGACATCGCGGAGGACCTGGGGGAGCCGCTCTCGGAGATCGAACTCCAGTACCTCGCGAAGGAGTTCGATACGGATCAGAGGTGCGAGTTGCAGATCTCCAGTCGCCTCCACACAAGGGAGACTGCAGTTCGTCTGCACGCACTCATTGTTGTCGCTGTCACTGCTGCTGCTTCCGACAGCGGCGCGATCAGCTGGGCGGAGTTCATCTCGTGGTGGAAGCTGCCGTTCTGAGCTGGCGTGGCGCCAACTGAGCGTCTCGGCGTTGCGCCATCAGCAGTTGTCGCAAGAACGCAAGTCCGAAGGGATGCACTCGGATCTCTCCAGCTCTGGGTCTCTTTGCCAAGAGGCAGTGCGGCTTCCGTGCCGCTGACTCGTTTGCTTGCATGACCATGTAACACGCAGCACTTATTGCTCCCGTAGTCGTCGTGCCATGCTCTGTTCCTTATTCTGTTTCACTCTTGGTCATCGCTTACGATGCGCACGTGCTCCATGCGGCTGTGAGCTCCTCCGGCTCGATGCTGTCGAAAAGCGGCCGGGAGGTCAAGCGATTTCACAGCACTTCGTACCCATCTGGCGGGCTGTCGAAAATAGCCTCGGTTGGTTACTCTGTCTAAAAGTAGCAGTCGGTGGTTACACGAGCGATGCGTGTGCACATCGCGCGGACGGCTGCGCGTGTGCGCGTGTGCGCTGCCGTCGCGGTTGCTGCTCCCCATGAACAGATTCGCGCCGTTCCTCCCCTCGTGCGCGCCTTTACCTGACATTCCAAAGAACCACCCGAACCAGCAGCGATGGCGAAACGCGAGCGCGCGGCGCCAGTCGTGCACGAAAACGGCGGCGGCTTCACGATCAACGGCTGCGCGTTCCATGTGGCCGCCAAGTACGCGCCGCTGGACGCCATCGGGCAGGGCTCGTACGGCGTCGTGTGCTCGGTGCGGGACACCGTCACGGGCGAGAAGCTCGCGATCAAGAAGATCACGCCCATGGCTGGCGACGAGTGGGACGCCACGCACACGCTGCGCGAGATCCGCCTCATGCGCTGCCTCGGCGCGCACGAGAACGTATGTGCTGCGTGTGTGTGTCTGTGGGGTGCAACATAACGGAGTACAAAGCCAGTTTAGTGATTATACTTGCTGTGTGTGTGTGTGTGTGCACACGCGTTCTCGCGAGCAGATCATCTCGCTCAAGGACCTGAGCATGTGCGAGGAGAAGGACGAGCTGTACATGATGATGGAGCTCGCCGACACGGACCTGCACCGGCTCATCCAGAGCTCGTGTCCGCTCACCGAGGGCCACATTCGCGTCATCATGTTCCAACTGCTCTCGGGCGTCAAGGCCATGCACGACAACGGCGTTTTGCACCGCGACCTCAAGCCCGGGAACCTCCTGCTCAACAAGGACTGCGAGCTCAAGGTAAGCAAGAAGGAAGGAATACTGACAGTATCTTCCCACAGGTGGCAGCAGCTCACGCTTCCTTTTCCACAATCAGATCACCGACTTTGGACTCGCGCGCATGACGCCCAAGGAGCGTCATCAGAGCAACGACGACGGCAGCAGCAGCAGCAGCAGCCTAGACGGGCGGCCAGCCAGTGCGTCCCCCATGACTGAGTACGTCGTGACGCGCTGGTACCGGCCACCCGAGCTCATGCTCGCGCCGAACGGCTGCTACGATGGCGCGGTGGACATGTGGTCGGTCGGCTGTATCCTCGGCGAGTTGCTCGCACGCAAGCCGCTCTTCCCGGGCACAGACTTCATGGACCAGCTCACACGCGTGTTCAAGGTTATCCCGATCCCAGACAAGGACCGCCGTGGGTACGCCGTCGAGAAGGATGCGCTCAAATTCCTCTCGTCGCTGCCGCCAGCACCACCGGGCGCGCTCGAGAAGCTCGCGCGGAGTGCCGGGCCGCACGCGAGCGACCTTCTCCAGCGCCTACTCTGCTTCAACCCGAAGGAGCGCGTAACGGCGGACGAGGCGCTCGCGCATCCGTTCTTCGACGGCGTCCGGGACGAGTGGGGCGAGATCGCGCCGCTCGCGCTTGGCCACTCGCTTGAGTTTGCGTTCGAGACCCAGGCGCTGCCGCTCACGACGCTGCGTCAGTACATTTGCGAGGAAGTGCGTGCGTTCCGCAAGAGGGACGAGGAGGCGCAGCGCAGAGCAAGCGATCCGACCGATGACGTCGATGCGCGCTCCGCGAGAGGCGAGCAAGCTCTTAGTGATGCGAAAATGAAGGAGCAAGCGCCGGAACAACATTGCAGCTCCGAAGGAAACAGCAGCAACAACAACCAGCAGCAACAGCAGCAGCAGCAGCAACAGCAGCAGCAACAGCAACAGCAGCAGCCGCTGCTCAAACTGGAGAACGACTGGAAGCCCGGCTCGGGTTTTACGATCAAGGGCTGCGAATTTAACGTCCCACCGCAGTACAAGGCTCTCCAGGTGCTCGGCGAGGGCTCGTACGGCATCGTCTGGTAGGTGATAGTCGGTTACAGCTTTCAGTGGCGATTCGTAGATACTTATGGGATGTTGCTGGTTTCTTGTGTGTGTGCGTCGGCGGTGGCTTCAGTGCGGCAGCGGATGGGGTGACGAAGAAGAACGTGGCGATCAAGAAGATCACGCCCATGGCCGGCGACGAGTGGGACGCCAAGCACACACTGCGTGAGATCCGCCTCATGCGGTACTTCGGGCAGCATCCGAACGTATGTACGCCCGCGTGCTCTGGTTGGGCTTTGAAAAGTGGCCTCCCGAGCTAACCCTCAGCTCTGATTCTTGTGGTCACATCAGATCGCATCGCTCCAGAACCTAAGCACGTGCGCCGAGAAGGATGAGCTGTATATCATGATGGATCTCGTCGACACGGACCTACACCGGCTCATCCAGAGCAAGACCAGGCTCGAAGACGCCCACATTGCGTGCGTCCTTTGCAGTTCGTTGCACAGCAGTCAGATAGTTCGCAACCTTTTTACTAACCGAACTCCTATATGACTGCTCTGCCGCTCGTCCAGCGCGATCATGTACCAGCTGCTCTGCGGTGCCAAGACGCTTCACGAGAACGGCGTGCTGCACCGCGACCTCAAGCCCGGGAACATCCTCGTGAGCAAGAACTGCGACGTCAAAATCACTGACTTTGGGCTCTCGCGGTACATCCCGCATGGCGGGGTGTCCTCTGCGGCCACCGCTGGACTTGACAAAGGCAAAGAGCTCATGACCGAGTACGTCGTGACGCGCTGGTACCGCCCGCCGGAGATCATGCTCGCGCCGAACGGCTGCTACACCGAGTCGGTTGACATGTGGTCTATCGGCTGCATCTTCGGCGAGCTACTGAACCGCAAGCCGCTCTTCCCGGGCACGGACTTTATCGACCAGCTCACGAAGGTCTTTAGCGTGCTTCCTGTGCCGTCCTCGGACGACAAGCGCGGCTACGCGGTTGAAGGCGACGCGCTCGCGTTCCTTGAGAGCCTGCCGCCCTGCTCACCCTCGGCTCTGACCAAAATGTTCCGGAAGGCGCCCCCGGAGGCGGTGAGTCTGCTCCGACGCCTGCTCTGCGTGAACCCCGAGCGCCGTGTCACGGCCAAGCAGGCGCTCGCGCACCCGTACTTTAAGGCCATCCGGCAGCAGCTCGGCGAGCCGCCCGAGTTCCAGGTCGCCAAGGCGTTCGACTTTGACTTTGATAACCGCGAGCTGCCGCTCAGTCGCCTCAAGCAGCTCATCCAGGAAGAGGTGAAGTTGCTACAGCGAGACCGGCAGGACCCGAGCGCGTCGTCATCGACGCCGCTCGTGTCCGCCAAGCCAGTAGCTTCGACCGTATCGTCAGGCGGTTTGGGAGGCGAGGCGAGCAAGCTGCAGCAGCCGCAGGAGCACAGCAACAACTCGGATGCTGCCATGCACTCCAAGCACTCGGAGTCGTCGCCAACCGCGCCGACAGGCGCTGACAGCCTCAGCGATGACGAGGACGAGGATTTCGAGCGCGCAATGCGGCGAGAGTCGCTCGGCGCGCAGAAAGCGAGCGGCACGACAGCCTCAGGCGAGACGGCAGGGCCACCGATCGCCCCAAAAGAGTTCCTCGCGAAACAGAACGCGTCGCCCTCGACCAATGATGGGAAGCAACGAGTCGACGAAAGCAGGCGGAAGGACCGCGACGAGATGCCTGAGACTGACGAAGGCGACTCGGAGTCTGAGTACGTGAAGCACGGCCGCGAGGCAAATCAGCACTCCAAGCAGCAACAGCAACAACAACAACCGAGTGTCGACTCGGAGGACGAGGAGCACGAGATCATCCAGGTGGGGCGCGCGCGCGGGGCTGTTCCGGCTGCTCGCGCCGCTCCTGGCGCCAGCAAGCTTGAGCGGCCGAAGAGCGCTGTCGGATCTCACCGAACGAGAGTGGAGGAAGACTCGCAGCGCCACCGACAGAGCAGCTCCCGACTGAGCAGCACAAGCGGTAGCAGCGCGAGTGGGAACAACAGTCACGGCGACTCGGAGCGCTGGGGGCAGCCGCGCGCGTCCGCGACGACCTCGCGCATTCACCACCCGGTGTACGGCGCGACGATGTCGACAGCCACCGACAAGCGCGCGAAAGTCGCGATGTCGAGCCGCAGCTCGAGCGCGACACCCGCAAGCAGCGCCAACAGCAGTAGCAGCAGCAGCCGAAGCGCGTCGAATCAGCACAGCGCACGCGACGGCGAGAAAAATGACGCGACACGGCACCCGGAGCGCGTCTCGGTCACCACGACCATGTCTCGCTCCTCGCACACGTCGAAGACCACACCGACTTCCTCTAAGACCAGCACCACGCCGACGTCGTCGCGCACGAACGTCACGCCGAGAGCGTCATCGTCGTCGTCGTCTTCTTCGTCCACCAAGGACGCCACGCTGCCGGAAGGCTGGATCAAGAAGACCCACTCCAAGAGCGGACGCGAGTACTACTACGACACATTGCACAAGGTTTCGTCGTGGAAACACCCAGCCAAGATGCTCGACAACATCTTCCCGAGCAGCAGCAGCAGCAGCAGCAGCTGCAACAACAGTAAAGCTGCGACACCGACGTCTGCCGACTCGATCACACCAACGTCGTCCAAGATCGTGACAGCGGGGCGGCGCACGCTGCTGTCCGGATCGTCGGCGGCCGCACTGCCCAAGGACTGGGCCCGGCGCACAGACCCAAAGAGCGGTCGGCTCTTCTACGTCAACCTGCTCACGAACAAGTCGTTTGCGAAGCTGCCGTCGTCCGTGGCTGCAGCCATGGCAGCCGGTAAGGAATCGGGAGGCGGAATGACGGCTTCGGCGTCGTCGTCGCACCTCGCGGCGACTGGGATCGGGGGCGCAACAACCAAGAAGACCAGCAGCGATGTGTTGCGGAAGAAGGCGACAGTGCCGCAGAGTCCGCAGTTCTCGCAGATGTCGTGGCAGCGGAAGCGAGCGCCGGCTACTGACGAGTAGGGAGGAGAGATGCAGCCTCATGGTCGAGTCGTTGGCACCTTCGATTGCTTCCCATCCATACACAAAACACAACGAGTTTGCTTGTCTTCGTGCTTGTTTTTCGTTGTACAGGGAATGAGTTCGCTTCACGCAACAAGGTCTCCAGTCTCAGCGATGCTCGAGTAAGGTGGTGGCGCATTGGGCGAACGAACACTACGACACATCGAGAGAAGAAGAAGAGATCAATAGCCGATGCGGAGAATGGCGTCGCGGAGGTGTTGTGCTTGACCTGGAAAGGTGGAATGAATAACCCTTCTCCAACTCAAGTTCACATCGATGGCACCAGTCTCGATCTTGGAGCCTGCACGCTATCAGCACAGATTGACATGCCTCGGAGAGGTGTGAGCCGAGCTCACGGTTGATTCCCTTCCTGGGCTTCTCGCGATGTTGTGTTGAACGCCTCGAATCGGGAAATCGAGGGTAAGAGCTCGCCCCTCCCTTGATTCGTTGATGCAGACACGTCTGGCATGGCAGGTGAGAAAGTATCTGCCAGAGGCGGGTCTTCCTCCTGCGCGCTGTCCGTCGTTGCTTCCTTCAGCTTGGGACACGATCGAAGACACGATGGCCGGAAGTTATGGTGCCTTTCGTAACTGCGACCGTACCCATTTCGCGTACCCCGTAACCCTCCGCCGCTCCTTATCGTAATCTCTGCCGCTTCCAGTCGATTGGTCCTCTGTGAAGAGCCAATTGGCCACCAAGACGCCCGCAGCACAGCACACCTCTCCGTCCGGCGTCGGCGAGTGCTCCGCAGCTCTCCGCAGCTCTTCCCAGCGCCCGTCCGGCCACCGACTGCCTCTCAACAGCACATAGCAAGATCCTGCGCGATGTCCGCCGCAGTGAAGAAGCTCGACGTGCACACGGCGTCGTCCGACTACTCCAAGACCTACGTCTTCCACGACGAGGACCACACGCTCGGCAACGCCGTGCGCCACGTGCTCATGCGCAAGTGCGTGCCGCTTGTGTCTGCTGGGAGGTTGCGTGCGTCAATTGACGCCCGCCTGTTGTGCGCTGCTGGCAGCCCGGACGTGGACTTCTGCGGCTACACGATCCCGCACCCGTCGGAGCCCAAGATGCACGTGCGCCTGCAGACGCGCCTGGGTGCGTCCATCCGTCCATCCGTCCATCCGTCCATCCTTCCATCCAGGGTGGCCGTCAAGTGGGTTTGCGACGCAGCGGGTGCTGACAGCGTGCATGTGTGTGTGTGTATGTGTGGCGGCGGCCTGCAGGCGTTCCGAGCGACGAGGCGCTGCGCGCGGGGCTCACGGACCTGCGTAAGGTGTCGTCGGCCATCAGCGACGCGTACCGCAAGGAGCTCAAGGCGTTCAACCGCAAGCGCAAGAACTAGGCGGCGGCCGCGCCCTTGGCGCCGCTCGCCCGTAGGACGCCCGCGTACCCCGTAAACTAATAGCTTAACGCGTCCGCCCCCTACTGTATGGCCGTCTCTACTGTACGCCGGCGCTCGGCTCGGCTCGGCTCGGCTCGTCGCTGCGCCGCGACCTAACGGATGTAGCCGCCGGCTTGGCCGGAATTGCGTTTGTAGTCGCATACTGCCGCCAAGTGTGTCGTCACGCACGCGAGCATGAAGACCCCCCGGGGAAGTTCAACTCGGCGCTGGGCCGCCGAGAGCTCATTTCGGCATTCGCCCGCGCCCCCGCAGCCGCCGCCCAAGATGCTCGCGCGCCAGCTGCTCCGCGCGCGCGCGCTCAGCTCGGCGCCCAAGGCGTTCCCCACGCGCCTGGGCGAGGCGGAGCGCGCGGCCGCCATCGCGCGCCTGGCGCCCGCGTGGCAGCTCGTGAGCGGCCGCGACGCCATCCAGCGCACGTTCCAGTTCCGGGACTTCGAGCAGGCCTGGAGCTTCATGAGCGCGACCGCGACGCTCGCCGAGCAGATGAACCACCACCCGGAGTGGTTCAACGTCTACAACCGCGTCGAGGTCACGCTGAGCACGCACGACTGCGGCGGGCTCTCCAAGAACGTGCGTTGCGGTTCTGCGGCTGCGCCATGCACGCGGTGGGACGAAGAGCTTGCAACTAACGTGCTGCTGGTGGCTATGCCGGATGCAGGATATTGACATGGCGGTGGCGATGGACAAGTTCGCCGCCGAATCTGCGTAGAGCGCGTTACTCGCTGTGCAATGAATGGCATAAACTCGATGGTGGTGCATGACGACTCTTGGTCGATTACATTAGTGGTGCGCGCTGGCCGGACGTGCAGATCCAGACACGGCGCTTCTATCTATCTGTAGTTGGTGGCTCCCTGGAGGCGCGCCTTGCGCGCCACCGCCTTGGAGATGACCGTCTCGGCGACGCTGAGGCTGCTCGACACGGAGCTCGCGTCCGACGTCGTGTCGCGCTTGCTGCGCGTCGCGACACTCTTGACGCTCTTCGCGCCGCTCGTGGAGAGTCCCGACGAGCCCTTGTAGACGTCGCGCGTGGGCTTCTTGGAAGGATCCACCGGCCGCTTCGGCAGCGGTACGCCCTCAATGTGATCCGGATACAGGTCCGCGTACTCGACGAGCCCGCCCGTGAGCACGTAGATGTTGTCGAAGCCTCGCTGCACGAGCGTGTGCGCCGTCTGCGCGATGGTCTTCTCGTCCAGGTCGTAGAGGATCACGAGCCGGCTCTCCTGGTTTTTCTGGAGAGTGCACGAATGCGAGCGGGTGAGCACGAGCACAAACTGGCCAGCGTCATCGACGGCAATGGCGGCGCCAGACAGCAGGGCGAGACACATACGTATCGGTGCATCTCCGGCAGCAGCACGTCGCGGCAGAGATAGGACGCCGGGAAGCTCTTGGCGCGGTGGATGCGATTCACAGCGAACTCCTCCTTCGGGCGCGTGTCGAGGATGAGGTACGGCGGGTCGTACTCCTCCTGCTCCTCCGCGTCGTAGCTTACGATGCGCGGGCCGCTGGCGCTCCCGGACTGGTTGTCCTCCGCCGGCACGCGCTCCATCACGAGCTTGCCGTCGCTCTTCTTCACCATACGCGCGACGAGCTCGGGCTGCGCGGCGCCGCTGCCGCTGTCCTCGTACTCGTCGAAGAGCTCGGCAAGCGACGAGCACGGAATGCGGCGGAAGGTTTCGTCGCGGCGCTTCAAGAACTCCTTCGTCGCTGCTCCACCCCAACGAACGAACGAACGAACCAACCAGTCAGTCGCCGGGTACCGTACGAGCGGAGAAGTGGCGCAGGCAGCGCTAGGTCACGTACAGATGAGCCGCACTTTGTTGACCGTCGCGCCGGTGTCGAGCTTGCTCTGCAGGTTCTTGTACTTGGGGTTCACCGGGATGCGCTTCTCCATCGCCTGCGGGCGCAGAGCAGTACGTTCGCTTATTGTGCTACGCGCGGTGCGCGCGGTTCAAGCAGACGTACGGTGAGCGGCGTCTTGGGCTTCGCGCGGTGCATCGTGCGCCGGTGGCGTGGGGAGCGACTTGAGCGGCAGCGAGGAAGTCGGCGAGTGAGCGAGCTGTTCAAGATGGCGCGCTTGAGCTGCCAAAATAGCTGCTCAGCAAATGGGAGCTATCTTTAGCGCAAGATACACTAAAACGTCACGTTTTACTCGCCCGACGATTTACGCTCGAGCCCCTCCGTTTTACGCCTAAATCCGAGCGCCCCAGCTTATTCGGGCAGGCATCCAGGAAGGAGCGCACGGAAGAGCAATGCTGCCGTTCCGCGGACCGCCGGTGCCGGTGCCGCCGCCGCGGGGATTCCTGCCGCCGCCTCCGATCTCAGGTGCGCGGCCGCTTCCCCCTCGCTTACTTCTCTATGGGGTACTCCTAGGAGCACGCGCCGACATCGCTCGCTGCGTGCGCTTTCCTCAGCAGGTCGCGGACCGCCGCCGCCGCCACATGGGATGCCGATGCTGATGCGCGGGCCACCACCACCGTTCGCGCCGGTGCCGCTGCTCCCGCCGCGCCACATGTCGCAGCCCCCGCCGCCGGGTGTGTCGACGCCGGGTCCTCCTGGCGTCGACCCGGTTGGTCCCCCTGGCGTCACGCCTGCCACCAGCAAGAGCGACAGCAGTGAGGGGACAGGTGCGAGCGGCGATGACGCGCCGCCTGCCGCTGACGCGTCGAAGGAGAAGCCGAAGCCGCCGCAGCCGTTCGACGCCGGCGCCGCGATGACCGTGTTCGTCGGGAAGCTGCCGCTCGAAGTGCACGACTCGTACATCCGGCAGCTCCTTGAGGTTCGTTATACGTAGTGGATGTAGAGGCTCGGAAGCAATTGGCGCTAGTATGCTGGGACCAGGGCGAGCGTTAAGAAACGTTGTGAACGCAGAAATGCGGGACGGTGCTCAAGTGGCGGCGCGTGGTGGACCCGGTGGTGGACAAGCCGACGGCGTTCGGCTACTGCACGTTCTCGAAGGCGAGCGACGTGCTGTGCGCGCTGCGACTGCTCGACGGCCGGGCGGTCGCGTCGCGTGAGATCGTCATCAAGGCGGACACCAAGGTGCAGGCGAAGCTCGAGGAGCTGCGCGATGCGCGGACGGAGAAGATGCAGGCGGACGACCGCCGCCGAGACGCAGGCATCGAGCAGGCGCTCAAGAAAGTGGTTGACGAGTGCAACAAACTTCGGCGCATCAATCGCCCGAACGTAGTAGCAACGGGGTTAAAACCCGAGAAGGTGGAGGAGAAGGCGAAGAGCGTGGAGAGTGCTACTGCGAAGGCTCCTGACACCAAACAGAAGCAGGAAACGATGCCGAGTAGCACACAAGATGCCGCACCTCCCGCTCTTCCTGTCGCTTCATCCGGAGCGCTTTCTTCCGTTTCGGAGAGTGGCGAGGTATGCGAGGGCCCACGCGAGGGTGATGCGGCAGCACCTGAAGCTACCCAGGTATGTCCGCACGAGGTTCAATCATGCAAGTCGCCTTCGCAGTGTCTATCTGTACGACGACGCCTGATGCATCGATATCTCTTATTGATGTAGCAGGAAGAGACGAATGTGGAACAAGCGGGGAACCCACGTCTGCCGCAAGATCAGGCTGCGAAGCACGAATCAGAACCCGCGAAGGATCAGGCAACTGCAGAGACTACTACGACCGCGAAAGCCGAGTCGACTGGCGACAATAATGGTGTCGGAGGAGGAGCAGCACACCCTGCAAAGGAAGCTGAAGAACTTCCTCCTCCGCGTGGGAGCACGCGGCAACAGCAGCGGAAAGATTCAAGCCACGAGGAGCGGAAGAAGCGCGAGACTCGCGAACGCCTCCACTCTCGCGACCGTGACCGCGACAGACGAAGTCGCTCTCGTTCCCGTGACCGTGACAGACGAAGTCGCTCTCGTTCGCGCGATCGCTCGAGCCGCCATCGCCATCGGCGAAGCTACAGTTCTTCGAGATCGCGCAGCCGCAGCCGAAGCCGCAGCCGTAGCCGCAGCGCGGATCGCAAACGGCGTCGCAAAGGCAGAGAGTCTGAGAGCGCGCGCAGAAAGAGCCGCCGTCACCGTCGGCGTGACTCCTCATCTGACACGGACCGATCGGACGACGACGAGAAGCACGCGCGCAGCTCGATGCATAAGCGGCGCAGGAAGAGTTCAGCCGAGCCCGAGAAGAAGCGTCGCGAGTCGACTGGGAAGGACGTCGAGGCCAGTGGCGACAAGCCACCAGCTGAGGTGAGCGAGACTGCGCCGAAAGCGATGCCGAAGATTGTTTTGGGCTTGAAGAGTACTGCCAAGAAGGACAAACCCGCCGCCGCCGCTGCGACTATCGTGCCGGTCTTCGCGACGGAAGAAGAAGCCGAAGCTAAGCCGCTGCGAGAGCTGGTGCCACTCGACTACACGGAGGAGGAGAAGCTTGCGGGGGCGTCGGTGCAGCAGCGCGTGGCGGCCACGGTCGCCCGCATCAACAGCCGCTCCGGGGTGCGTACATTTTTACTATCTCGCTTGCCGAGCATTTTGTTCGGCTTCAACCTGACAGTGTGATATGGGTGTCTGCGAATATCAGGACGTGAAGAGCTTGATCGAGCAGATCCCAATCGAGACGAATGCGCTGTTCGCGTTCCCGATCGACTGGAAAGCGGTGGACCAGGTACAGGACAGCGTTCGATCGTTCTCACCCGTCTGATCTGTGACTCACGTATGGCGATGGATGCCACCCCCCAGCACAACCTCGTGAAGGAGAAGATGGAGCCGTGGGTGAAGAAGAAGATCATCGAGTACCTGGGCGAAGAGGAGGCGACAATGACCGAGTTCGTGCTCAAGAAGCTTGCGCAGCGCGCGCCCGCCCGCGAGATCCTCACCGAGTTGCAGCTCGTGCTCGACGACGACGCCGAGGAGTTCGTGAAGCTGCTCTGGCGCAAGTTGGCGTTCGAAGCCGTGCGCTGCAGCGCTTCCGGCGGCGACCTCGCATGATGAAGTTGCGTCCATCGCATACATCCGTACACCACGCAGCTGGAAAATGAACTCGCTCCTCGTTACATAATGCCTACAGCTTCTAGAAAAAATGGCTCCGCACGCGCGCGCTCAAAGGCGGTGCTAGCGCGCGCCGCGCTGTCGTCGTCGTCTCTCTCGCTCGCTCGCTCTCCCTCTCTCTCTCTCCTTCTTTGGTCATTGAAGAGGGTGGGATAGTGAGCGCGCGCGTTACTTCATCTTCCGGAGGTCGCGCGTGATCTCCTCCTTGAAAGCGGCAGAGAACTCCTTGACCTTGGGCGCCGCCTTCTCGAGCGACGAGAGGAAGGTCGACGCGCCCTCGTTCGCGATCGTCTTGGCGTCCTCGACGCGGTAGTGCGTCTTGAGCGCGAAGCGCTGGAACGCGCGGTTGTTCGCGAGCGCCTTGACGGCCACGTCGTTCACGACGTAGGACACGAGGCGCTGGAAGAACGACATGCTGCTGGTGCTGGTGCTGGAGCTTGCTTGCTACTTGCTGCTTGCGTCTCGGGCGATTGGTTGCGCACTGAGCTGAGCTGACGAGCGACAAGGGTCGAAGACGAAGTTTCGAGATTGCGTTTTCGCAATTTTAGAGCAGGAATGGTGGTCAAAAAGGCTAAAAAGCGGGTTCAAACGAGCGTTTCGCAGGCGAGTCGCGCGGAGGCATATAAAAAGCTCGTGCGCTGTGGGAATCCAGCGCGAATGGTGGGATGATGGATAAGCGTGTGGGCCACACAAATGGACCCTCGGAACGCCAGGAAACCCGCCGAAATCGAGCAGCGATTGCGAGCAAACTACTAAAGCTTTTGCCGATGCGCGAGCGCGCCGGTCCTTGGAACACACCAAGCAAGCCAGTCTATGTCTGCGAATGGCCGTGGCGCGCTCTGGGGTTCTTGCGATGGCGAAACCTCTCGGGCACCTTGTATTCTCTAAATATCCCAAATCTCGGTCCCTTTTCGTAAAACCTCGGTTGGAAAACCCCAAATCCGAGGTGCAACCGCACTAAAACCTCACGTCGGCGTGGTCCACACCGGCAAGAGAGACCACCAGCAAAAAACGCAAAGACGAGCGCCGCTCACTCACTCCGAGCCGCCCGCCAGCTTCTTCCCCACCACACACACACAGTCAGTCAGTCGCCCCCCAGCCGCTCGCCCGCTCATCTGCCACCATGATGCTCAACAAGCTGCGCTCGGCCGCCGCCGCGCCGCGATGCGCGCAGGCGCTCCAGGGTGCGTTCTACCCTGCTTAAGTACCGCCCTCCCTCTCTATCGACGCTAGCCGCGCGACGCCCGCCACACGCCCCGCCCCGCCCCGCCCCGCCCGGCTCGGCTCGGCTGAGGGCGAGAGGGAGAGCGTCGTAGTGCAACAGGAGGCGAATGCGCGTGTGGGGCATCGTGACTGACCGCCTGGTCTGCAGGCCGCGCCGCCGCCGCAATGAGCACGAAGACACTGGCGGAGGACTACAGCTCGCCGGACCACTACTTCGAGAAGGACCGCGTCAGCCCTGGTGACCCGTCGAAGCGCGCGTTCACGTACTTCCTGCTGGGCGGCGCGCGCGTGGCGTACGCGACCGCCGGGCGCCTCGCGGTCATCAAGTTCGTGGGCTCCATGAGCGCGTCGGCGGACGTGCTCGCGCTTGCGACGGCCGAGTTCGACCTGAGCAACATCGACGAGGGCGCGACCGTGACGGTCAAGTGGCGCGGCAAGCCGATCTTCATCAAGCACCGCACGGACAAGGAGATCGAGCTCTCGAACGCCGTGAACCTGAGCAACCTGCGCGACCCGGAGACGGACGCTGTGCGCGTGCAGAACCCCAAGTGGCTCGTCGTGCTCGGCGTGTGCACGCACCTGGGCTGCGTGCCGACGTCGAACGCCGGCGAGTACGGCGGCTGGTTCTGCCCGTGCCACGGCTCGCACTACGACCTCTCTGGCCGCATTCGCAAGGGCCCGGCGCCGCTCAACCTCGAGATCCCGCCCTACAAGTTCCTGGACGAGAACAAGATCCTCCTCGGCTAAGAGACCGTCGGTGGTCGTCGTCTTCGTCACCGGCACCATCCGAGCCATAAGTGATCGCGGTGTGGTCCTCGTGGGTTCGTTCGCTGGGCAGTTGGTCGCCATCGGAACGCGGGCGCAGGCGTCTGAGCGGAGGAGAGATGGAGCTGGCGAAGGACGCGAGCGACGACGAGGAGATAAAAGAGAAAGAGAGAGAATGAGATCCCTTCATGCACATGCACATGGAGCACGCGCCCGCCTGATCGTAAGCCATGGAGCAGCATGTCGGGGCGCAGCGCTAGGAGCTGTGTGTGTGTGTGTGTGTGATTGGCCCATTGGTCCATCGATCCACTGGTCCATTGGTCCGTCGATGCCCAGGGCGCTTGGGGATCTGCTGCACCAAAAGAACGCGCGAGGAAGCGACGGCGCAGACTGCGCAATACACTTGGCCCGAAATTGGCTCGAAATCCGTGCGTGTCGCCAGCCAGTCCGCCATTCGCCGAGGCCGAGAGACCTTCCGCCAACCGCCATGACCGCGCGGCCGCCGCAGCAGCCCGAGAGCCCGAGCGACGCGCCGGACCCGCGCCGGGAGCTGCGCCGCGCGCGCACGATCCTCATCAAGATCGGCACGGAGATCGTGCACTCGACCGACGGCGTGCTGGCGCTCGGGCAGATCGGCGCCATCATCGAGCAGATCGCGATGCTGCACATGCAGGGCCACAACATCATCCTCGTCTCGAGCGGCTCGATGGCCATCGGACGCGGCGTGCTGCACCGCCAGCACCTGCTCTCCGGCTCGATGCAGTCCCACCTGGGCGGCCGCGCGGGCGACGCCGTCGGGTTCTATGAGAAGGCGTGCGCCGCCGCGGGCCAGAGCGGGCTCCAGTCGCTCTACGAGATGCTCTTCGCGCAGTACCACCTCGCATGCTCGCAGGTGCTGGCGTCCGACACGGACTTCCGCGAGCCGGCCGTGCGCCGGAACCTCAAGCGCACGGTGCGCACGCTGCTGGGCGTCGGCATCATCCCCGTCATCAACGAGAACGACGTCATCTCGCGCCGCCAGACGCCGCTCGTGCAGGACAACCGCATCGCTTGGGACAACGACTCGCTCGCGTCGCTCTTCGCGCAGATGGTCCGCGCCGACCTCATGATCATCCTCACCGACGTCGACGGCGTCTTCACGGCCAGCGCCGGTGCGCATGGGCGTCCATTTCGCCATCTTCGATGTCGTGCACGAACTAATACACTTGCGTGCGTGCCTGCTTGTTGGGATCTGTGGCTGTAGACGGCGCGGGCAGGACGCGCATCGACGAGTTCACGGCGAATAGCACGAGCGTCGTGGTGCCCGAGTCGCGCTGCGGCCCCGTGGGCCAGAAGGACAAGCTCTACTCGTGCATCCGCGCGGTGGACAGCGGGGCGGTGCGTGCGGCCGTGATCGCCAAGGCCGAGTCCGGTGCGCTGCTGCGCCTGCTTCGGGGCGAGTGCGTCGGCACGCTCTTCCACGCGCGCCCGGGCGAGCGGATCGGCGGTGCGCTCGAGAGCGAGGACCACATCGACCCGCTCTACTCGGGCATCGCGCACACCCCTTCGAGCCGCCTCTGAGCGTGCCGATCACTATGACGATACTTCTTAGCTAGCACGTCCTAGCGCACTTATAACTTGATTCTTGTATGATGCGAGTGCCACAGGGAGCTCCTGCTTGCTATCACACAGTTCCTCCCCCGTTCCTCCTTCATCCTCCCGCACAGCACTTGGACTGTTCTCGCTTGCCGCCGCTCTTGTCGTCCTCCAAGTGGATCGTCGCGACGCGCTCGAGGCGCTGGAACTTGCCCTTGTCCTCGTCGTAGATGGCGACAAGCAGGTCCTCGAAGGTCTTGCGCACGTCCTGGCCGGTCTTGGCAGACGCGCGCTGGCCGAGCACGCCGAGTTGCGCCACCGCAGCGTCGTGCTGCGCGCGGGTCACAAGGTTGCCAGCGCCGGCCGCTGCCGGCTCGAGGTCCACCTTGTTGCCCACGAGCGCGATGCACTTGACGAGCGTACTGCTGATGTCCGCGTGCGCCTTGAGCTCCGTGTACCAGTGCTGCTGCGCGTGCTCGAACGACGCCGGGTTCGTCACGTCGTACACCACGAGCGCACCGGCCGCTCGGCGGTAGTGACTGCACCCATGCGCCAATACATGGTGTCAGTCGCTACAATTATTGATCCCGAACACCTTCATCCCCCTCCATCCAAGCAATACTCTCAGCACGCACGAGCTCGTAATCGCGCGGTAGCGCTCCTGCCCCGCTGTGCTCATGCGATCAGCATGGTCCGAGCGTGAGTGTGCGCGCCTCTCTCAAGGCACTGCAGAGCACGCAGCACGAGTACCTGTGTCCCAGATCTGCGCCTTGATGCGCTTGCCGTTCGGGTGCTGCACCACTTTCGTGCCGAACTCGACGCCGATCGTGGGTTTGCGCACTGAAGAGAAGCCCTTGGCCGCGCCGCCGGCGCTGGCGACTGCCGCGTCGTCAGTGGCGTCACCGGTGGCGGCGAGGAACGTCGCGAGCAGGTTGGTTTTCCCGACGCTTGGGTCGCCCACGAGCACCACTGCGCACATAGCGGGCGAGAGAGTGTTAGCAAGTGGTTCCTGAGAGCGCGCGCGCGAGCGAGCGAGAGAGAGAGTGAGCGAGAGAGAGCAAGCGAGCACACGCCTTTGTAGAGCACGTCGTACTGCTGCTCCGTCGCCATGACGACGACCACCAGCGGTCCAATTGCTGCTTTGGCTCCTGGAGAACTTCTTCAAGTACTGCTGGTACACCATAGGTTAGCAAAAAGGTACACCAAGACGGCACACTGTTCCATGTCGACATTCCATTTTCATCCAAGCTGTGAGGTGCTCCTCACTCCACTCCTGGTGTGGACCACTTGACACTTCACCGAATGTGCACGCCAAAGTGCGACTTTGTTGTAATCTGAGACATGGCGATACTGTAGCCTCGGCGCATTCAGCTCAGTAGGGCAAGGCATTCGACTGTGGCGGTTGTTGTGGTATTAACTACCCAGGCCCATCAGCTACCGGTGATAAGCAGTCAAAACCGCAGGGCACGTGTGTTAGACACGAGCACGACAGCGGGAGCGTACCGGTAAGCTACGAAGGGACACGCGGGTGAAACGATCGGGCGTGGGGAAAGCGCTGACCGCGCAGTCCAAGAAACTCCTCGGGGCTACGCAAGACGAGCGTAGAGACGAAGAGCTCAGTCAGGACGCAGTGCCGCACGTCGAACTACCTAACAAGGAATACAGTGCGATCCCCAACCGGATTCCTTGTTACAATACCATTGGAAGTTGGTAGTCGGTGCTGTGCTACTATCCTACCGGATCTCGCCTCACTGTAGTGGGCGGCTGTGCAAGAGAGCACACACCAGGTTCATACTGGATTGAACACGTGTGCGTGTGAGGAGAACTCACACACAGGGATGGCTCGTTGCGTCACTGGCTCCCGCGCACGAACGGAGTCGGCCGAGTGCCCTGCTGGAGCTCGATTTGGTGGAGACGGAGGATGTTGATCGCTCCGTTGACGTCGCGG
>JAASFZ010000381.1:0-18855 GCA_023334075.1 Globisporangium nunn | reverse complement strand
TGCAGGCTGGTCGTGGATCGAGACGCGAATGCGGCGCGGAGCATCTACATGATGGACGATAACCTACATAATCAACCCGACGCTCAATCAGTACAAGCTAGAACCCGTCGACGCCGAGGACTTGGGGGAGTTTTCATCCGATCGGCACGACGTCGCACCTCGCAGTCCGGAGACGTTTGCAGCTCACAGCAAGCAACGACAAAAGGAGTAAGCGCGATTTGAGACGATCAACTCGATCAAAGCGAGTGCGCTTCAGGTGGTTCTCGAAAGCGTCAACACGAAGGTAAAGGACGTGAAGTGTGAGCTCGAGCTTTGAGTGCGATGTAGGACGCAGCAGGAGGCATACAGGATGGAATGGAACAGCTTCAGCAACAGTTATTCGCATCAACTTCTCCACGCGCTCACCCACGACCATCGATCGTCTCCTGTGTGGTTCACAGGCAAGTTGGACGCGATGCTTCGTTCCAACAACTCAGCAGCAGCTTTTCCCCCCAGTTCATTCTGTCATGTGCTCTTCATCACGACTAGACTCCAGCACCAGCAGCTCCAGCCAACCGCCGTAGTGCCGATACTTTGTCTTTCTTTACTACTCTACGATGAGCTCGTCGTCATCGACTTGGTTCGAGCGGCTTTACGGCGTCGCCGACTGTGCACCGTTGCTCTTATAATGAGCAGACTGCGAGCTGCCCGGACGAACTCGGCGAGCGGACCGTTGTCGTCACGGTCGCTTTCCTGGTTGCTCGCAATGCCGAGCGCGTCGACGACTGCCATGATGCAAATCCAGGTGCTGCAGCTCCGAGTCGTACTGGTTCGAGGCGCGATCTTCGACCCAAACCAGCCGGACACTGATGACCTCGATAGCACTCGTGTGGTCTCGGTAGTCTGACTGTGCTCGAGAACGCTTCGTTGTGGATCTTCCTGCAGTGTCTGCGCACGGCACTTCAGGCCAAGGAAGGCAAGATCGTGGCGGTGCATCCGCGGATCGGCTTGTGTAAAAAAAATCAGCCCCGCGAAAAATGGGCGAAAGGGCGCTGATTGTTTCGATTTCCAGCCCGCGTTGATTCTGGCCATTGCGAAAACGATGTACAGCTCGATGGCATTCGATCCGAGGGCAAAGCATCGCCGAGGCGGCGAGGCTCCTCATCCGCGCACCGGGACAACGTGCGACGAGGCGACAGTGGAGACGGGAGGCGGCGGGGCGTGCGAGTCGCGCGCGACGGCGCTGCTCACGGCGGTCGAGCGGACCGTGCTGCGCGCGCTCGCCTTCGTCTTCTACCAGCTCGAGCGAGCCCACGCCAAGCGCCTCGCGCGCGCCGTGCTGCGCTGGTACTTCCACCTGCAGGCGCAACTGCCGGCGTACGCTGTCGCGTCGCTCGAGCGCGTGGCGGCGTCCGTCGTGACGCTTGCAGACGCGCAGTTCGTTCACTTCTGGCTCTCGCTGCTCGAGAAAGAGATCGACGACGTCGACGCGGCTCTGCCGCCAGGAAGCACCAATAGCAGTGCCAGTATCGCCAGTGCCAGTGGTGGCGATGCTGGTGGAGTCTCAGCTGCGACCAAGTCCCGCATCACGATCCATATCGACGGCGAGCAGCAGCAGACGGAGGAGCTGCTGCAGGAGCGCGAGAAGACACTCGCGAGACGGCTCTACCAGCACATTTACGGCGGCATCCGCAGCCTGTTCTTCGCTACGCGCAGCCGCGCGACGCAGACGCCGTGCACGTCGCCCGTCGATCTCTCGGACGAGAGTCATTACCACCACCACCAGCGGTATCGACGGCCATTCGCTGCAGACGATGACGCGAGTCCGCACGGCGACGACTTTCGCGGCAACGCTGCTAGCTCAGCTGCCGCCGCCGCCGAGAGTGAGCAGTTCGAGCCCGGGTGGGCGGTCGAGTACATGGAACAGGAGTCTCCGGTCCCGGCGGAGCTGACGCGGCGCATGCGTCGGATGATGCACTCGAGCGTCCCGCTCAACCTCTTCCGCGTCGCGGTGGCATGCAGCCCTGCGCCGAATGGTGACAACGACGAGAACGAACACGGCTTCGTGGGGGTGATCACGCCCGAGTCGTTCCCGCCGACGCCGATCACGCGCGATCTGCAGACGCGCCGCCTGAACTGCTACACGGCATCGGTGCTGGACCACACGACGCTGGCTCTGCGGCTGCTCGAGGCGAGCAGCAGGAGCAGTGGCACCAGCAGCAGCATGTACCTTCGGTAGCAGTCGCGGGACCCAGAGTGTGAGACAAAGCGGGAAAGAATCGAGGAGCGCGCACGTGCGGCGGCGTGTACAATGGGAAGGAATGGATCGCTACTTTCGAGCTCTATCTACATAGTGTTTGTGTCTGTGTCTACGCCATCTCCTCCTCGAGATGCCGCTCGTGGTCGCCGTCCTCCTCCTCCTCTGCTACTGGCTCCTCTGCCTCCTCCTCGTCTGACACCGACGCACCGGAAGAGGATGACGACGACGACACGGCGTCGCTCAGCGTCTGCGTCGCCAGGATGCTCGCGAACTTGGTGATGATGGCTTCGACGGCGACGTGGCCCTCGGCGCGCGCGACCTCGACCGCCAAGCGGTTGTCTGCTGCGCGCACGTCGAGCACCTCGGCGACCTTGTGTGCCGGCGCAGCCTCGAGCACCGTGGCCGCCGCGTCTGGGCGCCCGTGGAACGCGCTCCAGTGCAGCGCGGTCCAGCCGTCGCAGTCCACTGCCGCGATGTCCGCACCGGCCATGATCAGGTTACGAATGAAGTCGCTCGTGTCGAGTGGCGAGCCACACGCCACCATGAGCGCCGTCCACTGGTCCTGCTCCGTGCGCGCGTTCACCGAGTTCTTCACGCACAGCCACAGTTCTTCAAAATCGGCGTCCATGCCAGCGCCGAGCACCTTCTCGATCGCCTCCGCGGGTGAAAGGTCCATCTCTTCCGTGGTTGGTCTGCTTGCTGGAGCTGCTTGCTTGTGGGGTTTGCTGCCAAATGGCGAATGACCGGGTGGTTTGCGCGTGGCGCGCAAGTGCGGTGGTAGCGCAGCAGTGGTGAGCCAGTGCGACACGTGCAGAGTGGCCACCGCGCCATGAGAAATGGAAGTTGCAAGGCATAGACCGGACGCGTAAAGTGATTTGTCTCTCTGAGCTCAACAAGGGGCTTAGCTGATCAAGCCTGCTTCGGCTTCCAGTTCGAGTGCTGGAAGGCGCCACGTTCTCGGCTCGAGGAGACTGCGACGAACACGAGCAGCAGCGCGCCGGCGCTCGCGACCGAGAGTGTCGCGAGGCTCACGAGCGGGCCGCTCGGCAAGAACCCGACCGGGGTTGCCACGTCGCGCACTGCGAGCGGGTGCGTGGTGCTCAGACGCTGCCACCGGCGTGACACCGAAGAAGAAGAAGAAGAAGAAGCACGAAGGAGACCTTGAGACGCCGAAGAAGACGACACCGAGAAGCTCGAAATCCACTGCTCCCATGTTTCACCATGCAACACGCTGTGTGTCAGACCGGCAAAGCAGGATCTTCGCGCCATAATGGATACATCGTCGTCTCGGGGGGATGGATACACACCTGGAAATACTGAGCTGCGACGGTGTCATTCACTTCCTGCGACGTCTCCGCTGCTGCTGCTGCTGCTGCTGTTGGATGTTGTTCATGTACTGCTGATGGTGCTGTTGGCACGGCGGCGCAGTACAAGAACAGCTCTGGCGCGATGACCGACGCGGGTCGGTACAGCTCGCTCCTCGACGGCGCTTGGTACCGGAAGTGGATGGGGAACTCCATATGCAGGAGCGCGTCACTTCCAGGTGATCTTGGAGCGATGTGCATGCAGTTTGTAGCCACAGCAGCAGCAACCATGAGATGGATACACGAAGAAGGAGATGGTCGGACATCCAAATCAACCCGAAAGAACACCAGCACTCACACGCGGTCGGCGGGGAACTCGAGCGCAATCGAGTGCTGCGACGAGACCGGAGACGGTCGCTCGATCTCGATGTGCTTCGTAAACGCGAGCAGACGGAGCTCGCCGAAGCGTTCCATTCGCTGGCATCCGATTCAAGCCAAAGCGTGCAGTTCAGCACCATCATCAAGCCAGCCAAGCCAGCACGACACATACCCGCTACAAAGCGGGTGCTAAAGATGCAGCCAGAAGCCATCCATCACACACTTCCCACTGCAAGCCTCACATACCCTCAGCTCGTCCAGGTCCGCGTAGACCTCGTGCGAGAGCGGAACGCGCACCAACACTCTGCTCGCCGCGAGATCGCACTCGCTCGCTGCGATACCTCTCGCGTCCACGTCGAGTGCAACATGGCGGTGGAATCCTTCGCCAACAACCGAGACGTTCACGGAGGTAGAAGGCAGGAGGCCAGAAGCGTGGCGCGCCAGAGTCTGGGAGCCCATTGTGGTGGCTCTGTCTCCGCCAGGGGACGAAACGTAGTTGACGACTCCTTGCTGGATCGATGTGATCACAAGAAGGCGTGTGCCAGCGTCCGTCCCCTCTGAAGGATCCGGCCGCCAAGATAGCGACCCATCCTCTCCATCTGCTGTCCAGGCTTCGAGGATGTCGACTGAAAGCCGATCTGCATCACTAGGCTCCCGCGTGATCGTCACCTGCATTAGACGAGTCTCGACTGCGAAGGCCACCACGCTGCGCTGGAAGTGCTGCTCGATTACTGACGCCTGCCTTGCGGAGGCTGATGAAGCAACCTCAGCTGCAGTCTCGACACTTGTAAACACTGGCAATCTCGACTCTTGCGATACCACTGGTTTGCCAGCCGGGTAGGAGAACGCTGACGACAAGCAGAGCGACGGCGCGACCGGATCCAGAGCCTCGTGCAGCGGATCCGCACTTTGCCAGGCGCGGAAGTCGCACAGACTCTTCGCCAGGAACCCTTGACCACGCATTTGTTCAAACGTGCATACACAAATGCGTCACTCGACACGTAAGAAAGCGAAAGCAGTCGGAGGAACAAGTACACCTGACAGGTACCACACACACACCTCGCTGGAACGACGGGAGCACGCCTGAGGTCGGGAAAGCCTCCAGCAGCACACGTCGCACATTCGCCTCGATCGCTTCGTGATTGCTCTCATTCGCGAACGCAGAGATGGACGCGGCAACAGGCGTCACGCGCACGTGGATCCCCGCCGAGTGCGGTACCAGCAGTCGCGGCGCCTGCGCGAACACGACGTCAAACGTCGAACTCTCGCTCGCGACCGGAGGAATCCACGCGACCTGTGTGGTCCATCACTCAGCGCCCACGAGCTGCCACTGCAACAGTCTCAGCAGGAAAGACTGCGTACATCGATGCTGTGGACGAGCGGGTGGAGCGCGGTCTGTGGAGAAGGGGTGAGGTTACGCGCATCGAGGCACTCGCAACCTGGCAGCGTTCGCTCGCTCGCTCTTTCGCACCTTCCCTTCGAGGCTCCGAGACGACGCTGTCGTCGTTCCAAAGAAGCTCTTGCTGCTGCTGGCGGTGGTTCCTCCATCAGCTGCTACGACCAGCAAGTCGCCAGCTGCATGCAGCACGGCGCGCGAGGTCGTCCGGTGAGGACGCGTGGTCGAGTCGGGCAGTTCGAAGCGCGTGTCGGCGCGAGCGGCGTACCTGCGCCGCGCTCGAGCGCGATCGTGTCGTGGGCTCCGCGCGGGTAGAGCGCGACGAGCGCGGGGTGCTGGGCGGCGTGCTGGGCGGCGGCGAGGCGCGCCGCTCCGGCCGCGCAGGCGATCCCGAGGAGCCACATCCGGTGGGGCTGCGCAGCTGGGGCTCAGATTCGCAATTGTGTCAAAAGAGCCGGTCGATTCGCATAACTCGGCGAAACGGCCGCCGAAAGCACTGGAGAGGAGCCATCGCCATGACGCACGCGGAGCCGCTCGGCGCCGCGGCGCAGCTGCAGCAGACGGTGCGCGCGCTCGCGCCCGCGCTGCGCCCGCAGGCGCTCCCGAAAGGCGCGCGCTACGGCCTCGACCTCGTCCTCGCGCTCTGCAAGACCCCCGACCAGAAGCACCAGCTGCACGACCTCGTGCAGCGCGCCGCGCCGCCAACCGCCGCCAGCGACCGCCTCGAGCCACAGGCCGTCGGCGCCTTCGACGCCGAGCGCAAGCTCTTCGACGTCGAGAAAATCGTGTGGATGAACCCGCAGGACGTCGCGGTGCACGAGTTCCCGCGCTTCCTCGAGCTCCAGCTCGCCGACCCCGCCGAGGTGCGCACGCACGCACGCCTTGAGCACCAAGCAGTCATGTCATCTGGGCGCGATTAACGCACCGAGCTATGCACCTACAGGCAGCGACCATCGTCGCCCACTTCCTCGAGGCGAATGGCCGCGCGCCGGACGACACACTGGCGGCGCAGCAGTGCTTCAACGCCGCGTTCGCGCTGCAGACCCTGCTGCGCGCGTTCCCGCGGCCGCCGTTCGCGATAGCCGGCGTGCCAGTCGAGATCGACGAGCACTCGGACGTCGCGACCGTGTTCGCGCCGCTCTTCGGCGCTAACAAGGCAGGAAAGAAAGCCGCCGCGGGCAAGAACAACAACAGATCCACCACCAAGTCCAAGAAACGGAAGAACTGAGCAGCAGCATCAGTACATGCGGGGGAGGGTTGCTGCAGGCAGCAGATTGCCAGTGGTCGACGGCGAATAGAGAATTGAGTGTTATGCATGCATGCAGATCGTCCTGGCGACTGTCTTCTGCAACAGTAGACACACTGCTGAGGTGTCCTGCAGCGTCCCTGCTCAGTTCACATCTGGAACAAACTCAATACGCCACTTCCTGTAGCGATCGCGACACGCGCGTCATCCGAGTACGACGCCGTTGGCGCGCAGATGAACTTGCAGATGCATCGTCACTTCTTCGTGGTGCGAGAGGAACGGGAAGTCGCCCGCGTTCTTGATCATCGCCTGACGCAGTTTGTCATTCCAGGAGTGAGCAAACCCTTATATCGACGAACACAGCGACTTCTCGAGACGTACGCGCTTGGCGCCAGGATAGCGCTTCAGCATCTGCTCGCGGAGCTCGCTCGGGAGACTCGTCTCGTCGTGACTCTGATCGTAGCAGCCAAGCAGGCACATGAGTTGCCATGTCTGTCACGAAGTGAGCTGCTGCGACCCGAGAGCTCCACACACATCGATGAGCGTGATCTTCTCGTCTGGCAGCGCCAGTTTCCAGCTCTTTGAATCGCAGGCGAGGCAGTTGAGCGTCAGCCTCGACGCGATCTCCTTCTGCGGCAATTGGTCGAGCTGCAATGCATGCGCTGTGTCATGCATACTACATTCGCACCAGTTGGTGTGAACGACGATGATCCACTATCGGATACAAACCTGTTCGACCATGTAGTCGATCGCGTGCATGCGCGCAGGCGAGCGCTGGCTGTCGTTCGGGAACCCTTCGAGGATGTATCTGCGCAGTAGGTCTCTCCGAGTCAGTCCCAGCAAGAGAAAGACACATTCCCATCCACCAGCCAGCCAACCACGCAGCGGGATCTGACTTTTTGAGGTAGAACTCGGGCATGTACGGCAGCCTGGAAGGGCGTCACATACTCACGAGCTCAAGTCAGGGGTCCATTCGTGAGGCCATTCGACCAGCACCAGCAGTGCTTGACGCACATCTTGATGTACGAGGGCGAGTTGGCGCCGAAAAGCGTCGTGTCACAGAATCCTTGCGTCAGCGCCAGCGACAACACGCGCTGCGGATAGTGTGCGGCGTATCGCTACGGCACCCGCCAGCAGCAGCAGCGTCACATCCCCCAGGAAAAGTCAGTTCGTTCGCGCTCGTTTTCCGCAAGCGACTGCCACGTGCGCGTTACCTGCGCCAAGTATGCGCCGAGCGAGGCGCCGTAGAGGTGCACGTTGCGCACGTTAAGTGCGTTGAGGAACCGGTCGAAACTATGGATCCACTCGTCGTGGGTCCACACAATCGGGTGCTGCACCTGTATACCGTTCTCGCCAGCGCGTGAGCTAGTGGGCGAGTAGGGCTCTCACTCTCGTTAGCACACACAGCGAGCGCACCGCGATGACGCGGCAGCCCTTGGCCGCGAGCGCCAGCAGCTGCAGGTGGAAGCAGCGCGGCGCGCCGCTCGTGCCGGGCAGACACACGAGCGGCGCGTCGGAGGAGCCGCCGCTGCCCTGCTTGCCGCAGTCGAAGTACTCCCACGTGTGCCCGTCGTAGGTCGTGACGCGCTGCCGTGCCGCCTGCTGCCGGAAGCGCGCGTCGCTCTGAACGAGCGGGTTGCCGGCGGCGCCGACCATCGCCGGGTTGCAGTTGGCCACGCGACTCATGCTCGGGATCGCAAACTGGTGGTGGTCATCGTATCTTCAAGCGTCGCAAGCGAGTTAATAACAAAACCTGCACTTGTGCATATGCGTGTCGAGAGGCTCGGAAGTGCTTGGTGGCGCAAATTCCACTCATCCACCTCCAACACCATGGACGGCGGCGGCGGCTTCGTGCTCAACCTCGCAGCGTCGACCGGCGGTGGCGGCGGCGGCGCGCGGCCAGCGAAGAAGAAGAACTCGTTCCGCGTCAAGCAGGCGGCGAAGCGCGCGAAGCTCAAGAGCAAAACCAAGGCCCAGCCGCAGCAACAGCAGCAACACACGCGCGTCCAGAAGACTCCGACGCCCGCTAGAGCAGGAGCGCCGGCTCCGACTAGCAAGACGCCAGCTGCCGCTGCCACTGCGACTACTACGGCTGCGCCTGCTACTACCAGCAATACGAAGACTCCTGCCAGTACTGACCGCTCGCGCTTCGACTCAGACTCAGAGAGCGACGACACTGGTGCTGCTGCTGATGTTCAGTCTGGAGCTGCAGATGATGACGAGGACGACGTAGAGCTGGAGGAAGCGGCTGCTGCTGACGGGAACGACAGCGCGGATGGCGAAGACGATGGAGAGCAGCAGGAGAAGAGCGACAAGGAAGCAGTAGCGTCAACTGCAGCTGCTGGTGCATCTGCGGCGGCAAGCGCCAAGACGTTCGGCACGCGGCGTAACCCGAACAAGGAGCTGTACGATCCGGAGGCGTTCACAAGAGTGCGTGCGAAGGTGGTAGACACGACCGCGACGCTCGACCGGCCGCTCGAGTCGGCGGCGAGCGAGAAGATCTTCGCCGCCAGCAAGACGTTTGAGGCGCTGCAGCTGCACCCGCGCGTGGTGCAGGTGCTGACGAAGCCCACGACGAGCCACGGCTTCGGCTTCGAACGCCCGACGAACGTGCAGGTGCAGTCGATCCCGGCCGTGCTCTCGGGCAAGGACGTGCTCGTGAAGAGCGAGACAGGCTCGGGTAAGACGCTTTCGTACCTGCTGCCGATCGTGCAGAAGCTGCAAAGCATCGAGCCGCGCGTGCGACGGGAGGACGGCTGCCTCGCACTCATATTGGCACCGACGCGTGAGCTGTGTCTGCAGATCCTCGAGACGGCGAATAAGCTGATCCAGCCGTTCGTATACCTCGTGCCCGGCGCAATTATCGGTGGCGAGAAGAAGAAGGCGGAGAAAGCGCGCCTTCGCAAGGGCATCTGCATCCTCATCGCGACGCCGGGGCGGCTCGCCGACCACTTGGTCAACACGCAGGCGTTCAACTACGCACAGCTGCAGTTCCTGGTGCTCGACGAAGCCGACAGGCTGCTCGACATGGGCTTCGAGAAGCAGATCAGGCAGATCTTGAGCATCATCGACCGGAAGGACGACGATGAGAGCAGCAGCAGCAGCCGCGTGGCCAAGAAGGGGAGGCGCCAGAACGTCCTTGTGTCCGCGACGGTCAACACTGGCGTGGAGGAACTCGCGAAGATGAGTCTGAAAAACCCGCTCATGGTGGACGCGGACGGCGCGGACAGTGCGGCCGTCACGAAGATGAAGAGCACGAGCAGCGGCGCGCACGAGAGCTTCTCGACACCGCATCAGCTCATGCAGCACTTCATGATCGTGCCGGCGAAGGCGCGACTCGTCGCGCTCACGTGCTTCCTGCGCCAGGAGCTCAACCACAACCCAAGCAACAAGCACTCGAAGGTCGTGGTCTTCATGTCGACGTGCGACGCCGTGGACTTTCACCACGCACTCTTCACCAAGACAGCGTGGCCCGCAGGTCGCGGTAAGGCAATCAGCAATGACGACAATGCGTCGAAGAAGAAGGCCGGAACCGGCGGCGACGACGCCGCATCGGCGGGCAGCGTGCCCAGTTCGCTCTTCGGCAGCAACGGCGCAGTGTTCCGGCTGCACGGCAACATCCCGCAGCACGAGCGCATGACCGCGTTCAAGAACTTTTGCACAGCGACGAGCGGCGTGCTGCTGTGCACGGACGTGGCGGCGCGCGGGCTCAACCTGCCGACTGTGCAGTGGATTGTGCAATACGACCCGCCGACTGAGACGCGCGACTACGTGCACCGTGTGGGGCGGACGGCGCGCTCAGGCAACCAGGGTAGCAGTCTGCTCTTCCTCATGCCGTCGGAAGCCGAGTACCTGGACCACCTCCAGAAGCACGGGCTCACGATGGCGGCGCTGAGCACGGAGAAGACGATCACGCGCGTGGGCAAGTACGGTGGGTTTATGCGCTCGAACAAGAAGCTGCCCCACGAGGTGGTGCAGAGCGACCTGCAGTTCCTCTATGACCAGACCGTGCTCGCAGACAAGGAACTCTTCGCGCTCGCGTGCCAGGCGTTCCACTCGTTCGTGCGCAGCTACGCGACGCACACGAGCGACACGCGCGCGATCTTCCACGTTCGCAGCCTGCACTTCGGGCACATCGCCAAGAGCTTCGCGCTGCGCGAGCCGCCAGCGTCCAACAAGGTGCGCGACAGCGGCCGCAACGCCAAGAAGGGCACGCTGCAGAAGCGCAAGGAGCGCGAGGAGAAGGAGAAGCTGCTGGACCTCAAGCGCGCGAAGAAGCAGCGCCAGCAGCAGCGCCAGCACGCGCAGAACGTCTCCGAGTTCGCCGAGTAAGGAAGGGAGGACAGTAGAGCTGCAGCACCAGCGCGAGGCAATTCAAACAATGACATCATAGAGCTTTTTTTGAGGTGATCATTCGACAAGCTGCAGCGATTTTTGCTTGACGGATTCTAAAATCTGCGACGTGTGAGAGCGATCGGTGGATGACAAGCATGGCGTGGACAACGTTCGCTGCGCTGCGCCGAGAGACCGCGGCGTGGAGCGCGCAACAGCTCGACGAGGTGCACTCTCCGCCCGAGGCCGACTGAGCCAGCTGAACTGTGACGCTGACTGGTGCTGGCGATGCAAACTGGCGGCTGTGCTGCGTGACGTCAGAGCGACGTGGTGGTCGAGGGGCAGCTTGTGCACATGCGCCGCATCTCGTGAGTGCTGCGCGATCGGAGGAAATGGCAACACGGGCACTCGGGCGCATACTCACTCACTCATTTACGCTCGTTTCGTGCTGCTGCAGCCGCAAGTGCTCGTTCTACGACCTGGCCGAGCACCCGTCGCCGTCTCGCGATGTGCAGACGGATGGCGACTCGGCGTCGCCTCCACCTGCTGCTGAGCGCCTCGAGGTGATCCTCAAGATCATTGACGACGAGCTCTCGATTGACGACGTGGATGCGATCCGCCACCGCGTGAGCGTCGGTGACGTCGTGCGCGTCCACGGCTTCCTGGAGCGCGGCGACGACGGATGCGCGATTTTGCTACACGCGCGCGACATCACCACCGTGTCGGCTTGGAAGGATCTACATCCAGGTGCAGTCGGCACGCACACAAGCCTTTCCCATCACTTTCTGGATGTGGCGCTCCTGACGCGCGTGCGTTGTTGTTACTGTGTGGCTGTGGCGATGGACAGGTGTGCCCTTCATGCCAGTGCCGACAATCCGCAAGGACGAACGTAGCAGCTCGAAAACGCCGAGCGAGTCCGGTGCCGCTGCGGGGAGGGCTCGCACCGAGCAGCGAGTGGACTCTGATAGCAACGCTATAGCGAAGTCACCCACAGCAGCTCCGATCACCACCAAAACAGCGCACTGCAAATTCTGGATCAACTCGCGCACGTGTCAATATGGCGACAAGTGCGAACTCGTGCACGCGGGCGAGTCGGAGCTCAAGCAAGCGCGCGCCGAATGGCTCCAGCAGCGCCTGCATCTCAAACGTCTGCGCGCCAAGCACGATGACGACCCGCTTGACGCGCATGGCAAAAGCGGGAAGCAGCAGCGCGCGCAGGTGTTTGCTGAGTGGCTCGTGGCTCAATTCGGACGCGAGTTCCTCACGAGCGGCAGCGGCGTGGTGGACGTCGCGGGCGGCCGCGGTAGCGTCTCCTTCGAGCTCTGGAACAAGCGCAAGGTGCCGTGCACGCTCATTGACCCGGTGCGTCCGACCTCTCGCTCTCTGCCTTTGACTCGAGAGAAACTAGCATGACACGCGTGCAATGTTGTTCGCGATCTCAGCGTCCGATGAAGCTCTCGAAGCAGCAATTCAAGTTCATGAAAAAGCTCAAGGAAGACAAGGATGGTGTCTGCGTAGGGCTCGTCCCGCAGGTACGACGAGGCTACCGTACATGTTGCTACTGAAGTTTTGCACGCGGCAGAGCCTCGGTACTGAGTCATGCTTGTCTCTCGTTCTCTCTTCGTCTCTTGATCTCTTCTTTCCCTTCGCAGAAGCTCGACCTCTTTAACACGACTACGTTCTTGGAGACGCCCGAGAATGCAGCGCTTGTTGCGAATGCGTCGGTGCTCGTTGGGATGCATCCGGACGAGGCCACCGACGCGATCGTCGACGTCGCGCTTCTGCTGGACAAACCGTTCGTAGTCGTGCCGTGCTGCGTGTTCGGTCACAAATTCCCGCACCGCACGCTCCCGACGACTGGGAGCAAAGTCGTCTCGTACGAAGACCTCGTTGCGTACCTGCAAGCCAAGCACCCGAGCATCGAGAAGGCGTTCCTGCCATTTGACGGCAAGAACCTGGTGCTGTTTCGACGGTCGTCTACCGTGACGGCATCAGCAGCAGCGACGACAGTATCAACAGCACCAGCAGATTCTGACAACACTATGCATCGTGCATGAGTAGGACAAGCAGGGAAGAGATCAACGACACAGCTCTCAACACGAATGCACGTTTCGTGCGTTTTCTATTGGAAGCTTGGTGCGCGCACGCGCACCCATACTCGGTCATGAGGTAGTGAGGGGAAACATCTCGATTCGGCCTGGGAATGCGACCGCGAGACTCGACGTGCTGACACGTCCTTCGCCGCTACTGGGCTCTGTGACCAGAGCACTGTCGACCAGACCATCGCTCGTGCCATCGGTGGCTCTCGAGTTCGCGGACTCCCATTCGCGCACCAGCTGCTTGCCGCGGAAGAGCGCGATGCGGCCACTCGTTCCCACGCAAACCCACCCGAACGACTCGCGCTCTGCCTCCGCTGCATGTGTGCAGAAGATCTTGGCGACTGGGAATGACACCTGCACACCGTCACCACCATGTAAGCCTCCCAAGATCCCGATCTTTTGTACTGAACAGCATCCTCGCAATACCTCCGCCCAATCCTCCACGACGAACTGGAACGCTGGCTCCCGAGACGTCGAGATCCGGTACACCTTGCTGTTTACGAACACGCTGTCAGCAACCATACCACACTCGACGACTGATCGCAAGAACGACGGACCCGGCTTCTCCGGCCGCAAGGACCACGTCTGGCTGCTGCTTCTTGCCGGTGTTGTTGCTGTCTCCCGGGAAACTCGCGATTGCGCTCACTGGCGTGCTCGTGGGGATGCGGGCAACAACAACTCCGCGGTGCGTGAGCAGCAGCCGACGCTCGCCCGTGCTCACGAGCGCGTAGAACGAGAGCGTGCCCTCGACATCCAGCACGCTCACGCTCGCGATGGCTTTGACTGTCGGTCAGTAGAGTAGAGTCAGTGCACGCAGCACACAGCAGTCTCACACACCGAAGCGCTCGTGACGCACACAATGGCTGCGCTGGCGGCGGGAAGAAGAACGCGGGAGCGGGGTCATCGTGCGGTTCGTGGGTCAGGCGGTGCTGGTGAGCAGACACCCGTCAGCCCAGCGGCCCGCTTTACACACTCACACTTGTGCGTGACGTACCGACCAGAGGACGCCGTACGGGCTGACGCCGTAGAGCGAGCCGAGCAGGTCGCCGGCGACGAACTCGCACTCGCTCCCAGCGAGCGCGCAGACGCTGAGCACTGCGCTCTCCAGCTGCACGCGGCGCACTTCCTGGCTCCGCAGAGACGTTCTTCGTTCAGCCAATCGCTCTTTCGCTCCCTCTTACTTTCACTAGCACGCGCGCACCGTCTCGTTGCGGAAGAAGACGAGCTCGCCGGCCGCTGTTCCCGCCGCCAGCAGCACGTCACTTCCATCCGGAGCGCGCGGGTCCAGCACCGCGCACACACTCTGCACTCGACCACCCACGTGAGTTCGGAGCGTGCCACTTCAACCATAACAGCAGAAGCCAGCGTGCGCACCAGCACGGCGTCCTGCGCCGCTCGCGCCGTCCACTGCGGCGCGGTTGCCGCCGGTTCAACGAGCGCGCTGGCACGACCGCTTTCCGCGTCTTTGCTGCGGCTGAAGCAGCGCAAGAACCCGCTCGCGTCGCCCGCGAACACACGGAGCCCGCGCGGGTCGGCGGCGACGCACGTGGCGGCGACGAAGGCGGGTGTGGCGCTGCTGGCCATGGGCAGGTCGGCCATTTCGGTCTCGACGATCTCGTACGTTAATAACATCATTTTAACACATTGACTTTTGCCTGCGCTTAACACGGCTATTACGTACTGAGGGGGGACTAGCGCGCAAAAGGCTCAAATCATGGATGCCCAAAAAAATCAGATCTCATTCTATAAAGTACAAGAGGGAACGAGCGGTTGTAGAAATCATTGCACGCTTCTTTCAATCGCTTTGGACAGAGCGAGCACGGGGGACCAAGGCGAACAAGCCCCTTGCTCCATGAAGGTGACCGATCGCAGACGCATGCGAGCGAGCGAGCGCGTTCACTACATCCACTGACGAGTTTCTATTGCCTCCTGCTTAAATATGCGCTCCTGTGGCGCGTGCCGACGCATGCCTCGCTGTCGAGGTGACTTGAATACTATAGACCAAAGAAGGTGGGTGGCGCCCGTCGATCAGATCAGGCGCGCCATGCTGCTGCTGTTGCTGCTGCTGCTGTGTGTGTGTGTGTGTATGTGTGTGGCGTCTCCGCCGATGTTGTTGCTGTGCCACCTGTCGAGCTTCAATATCCAAGCAAGGCTCAGGTGTCCATCCGCCTCATGCCTCGAGAAGTATCGGCAGGCACAGGAGCTCTCCACTGAATGCACTGCCGTTCTTTCACTCTCTCTGCCGACCCGCTCGCTCACGACCCCGTCAAGCGATTCCAGAAGCGGAACGAGAACTTGCGCTTCTGCTTGTTCGGGTCGGTACCGGTCAGCGACATGCCGCGCAGCTTGCTCGGGTGCATCTCCCAAGCGTTCGTCGGCGTCGGCGGCGCGCTCTCCATGTCCCACGGCTTCACGCAGAGCACTTCGGCGGAACGGGGCGACGGCAGCGGCTCCTGCGGCTGCTGCTCGAGACACACCTGCGTGAACTCTTCCAGGAAGCTCGCAACCTGCGGCTGGTACTGTGTGATGAAGACGTTGCCGAGCGCGCAATCCGGCGCATTCTCGTTCAGCAAGTTGCCGCTCAGCGTGTGCTGCAGCATCTTGGCGATCTGCACGCACACCGGCAGCGAGCGCGCGGTGTGAGGCGGAAAGCCCAGCATCTCGGGCTTGATCAGCGCCGGGTTCACGAGCCGTAGGAAGACGACCCCGCCAACCACGATCGTCGTGTGCTGTCGGCTCGCCGGGAACGCCTTGCAGTACTCGCGCAGCACGAACTTGCATGCCGCGCGTAGCACGAGCGGCGCGTAGTGGAGCGCCTTGATGAGCCGCCGGATGATGTGCTGCGCGTACTCGCGCACTTGTGCGGGTGATGTGACTGCCGTGCGGTGGTAGAGCGTGCTCTTGTCGCCGAAGACGTCGCGCAGCGCGTAGCGCAGGTACGGGCGCGCGTGCTCGTGGCCGAGCGTCTTGAAGAGCGCGCTGAGCCCCGACGACGAGCGCAGGAACATCTCTTCCCGGCCGTCAGCCTGCGCGAGCTCCATCTGCATCGCGCGCTCGAACTCATGCAGCCGCGGGAGGTCGCTGAGCGAGCGCATGCGCTCGACCTGAACGCTGCGCATCGAGCGAGCCTGAGCGTCTGTGCGTGTGGGCGTGCGAGGAGCGCTCGCGCGAGTGTATGTATGTGGGTGTGTGGGGGAACGCGAAGAAGCCTGCTTGCCTGCCTGCCTGCCTGCTTGCTTGCCTGCCTGCCTTCTTTGACCACCTGTGCAGAATCCAGAGCGTTGTACAATGGGGAACAAGCACTCAAGCTCGAAGTGCTTGCACTGGAGCAGTGTTGACGATAGTGAAGAATCTGAAGCAGTACTGTACCGTGGAGTCGTGCACCACCCTTCTTTGAATTTCACTATTAGACGTAGATTGAGTATACTTTCATCAAGTCAAGTCAATCAGAGACGCGCAAAGTTCGCCGAACGCGCGACGACCCATCTAGGGCTAGGGATTCGTCGCCCTGTCGCTCATATCTTTTTTTAGAGGTGCACGTTTTCGCGATTTCCAGCTGGCCATGTGGCCCACACGAAATTCAGACTTGCTGTGGCTACTGCTCATTGACAAGGACAAGCACGAGCAATGGTGTCCCTGGCGCCAAAATGTGTGCTATTTCTCACGACGGCGTCTGCTCGCAGAGACCTTGGCTGCACGAGTCGTTGGCTGCTAGCGATGTGTGCGCCTTCTCCCTGCTGTGCAATACCCTTGCTCGCTCGCTCGCTCGCCCGCTCTTGCAATGGCTAGCAAGCGCGCGCGATCCATCCTTCCGATCCATCCATCCACTCACACTCTCGGTCCAGAGACGCGAGTCGAGACGCGAGTTTTCAGCGAACCTTCGCGTCGAGGCGTCGCTACCAGTCGTGGCGGTCTTGCTGTGGTTGTTGTTGTTGCCCTCCGTGTGCTTTTTTACTTTCATGGTTATCTCGTTGTTGTTGCTGAGGATCCGTGGTGTGCTTGAAAAGGTTCGCGCACCCCTGTAATGGATACACACTTTGCCTGTACATTTGCCCACACCGCTCGCTAGATCGCTGTCGGCGACGGACACAACAGCAACTGACGTCAGCAGGAAGAAGACCCTCAATCGATCGAAGTGCAGGTTGCTGTTGCAGCAGCAGCCAGTCAACCAACCAGACAGCCCCGCCGACACGCAACAAATCTGCTCCATCGCTTGCTTGCTAGCTTTCACCTATCTCGCACTGGAGCCTGCAAGCTTTCTTGTTCGCGACAAGTAGCAGCGCGCCTGTGCTCGCCCGAATTGGGTTGGCCAGAATCCACTGCTGGCTCCGCTGCTTGTTCTCGCACCGGTGACATGCCAACAGCAGCCGCAGCAGCAGGAGCAACAACAGCAGGAGCATGCGAAGCGAAGCTGATGCTGGGCATCTCACAGCCACCACCGCCGTTGCATTCCCAGCCTGAAAAACTAGGAGCGAAGCCGCCTCTGGACCCGACTTTGCAGGACAGGAATGAAGCCCACAGCTTCATTCATGTCGTCGTGGTTTTGAAAAATTCGTTTCCACGACAGGAACTCTAGAGGAATGCGCGCGCGGTGGCGCGATGGAAAACAGAACACGCCGCCGCCGCGGCAGCAGCAGCAGCAACACGGCCTTGTGCTTGCTTGCTCTGCACGCATTGTTTGCTTCTTGATAGCTTTGCAGATCCACCAGCTCTTGCTGGGTTGCTGTTGAAGACGTCGCTAGCCAGCCAGCTACCGCACATGCGTCCGACCGAGAGATCTTCCGTTTGCGTTGCGAGCTAATTTGGTTAGTCACCATAGCGATGTTCACTCCGCACGGGCAACTTGGGTTACAGATAGAAAGGCTGCGCGCGAAGTTTGCGGCCGTGCGCAAGTCGTGACTTGTCTGCGTTCCTGGTGCGCACTTGTGTGCGCGCCGCATCCTCTTCCTTCCAAATCAACACGTTCTGATACGATGATCATCGAGTCTTCGAGAGAGAAAGTGAGCTTGATACTGAGCAGTGCTCGGACGAGCGCAGCGCTGCTACTTGCTCCACGCAGTGCGTTTTTAAGAGAGCACTAGCATCTCGCCGCCGCTGCATGCACACCGAGCTGCTCGAGTGCGCCGCATTTGCCGATTGTGAGCGCCTAGCGCCTCGCGAGAAAGCAGCATCGCGAGCTGCCACGTGGCTGCGTGTCGACACTTCCACGCTCTCGAGAAAGCCGCGCACATCGAACACATTGGTGCATGACGGAGCGCAATGCATGTACGTACTAGTACGTACTCGTAGTATGCACCAGACACTCAGTGGAGTTCGACAATCAGTACCGCCGTCGCCGGCTTCGAAAAGGGTGGTGACGGCTGCAGCGACAGAGAAGAAGTAGAACATCGGCAATGCGCGAGAGAGAGCGCGCGCGTGCGAGGTGTCTTCGCGCAGGATCGATCGAATGCTGGTGCTTCTTCGTCATGCTTCCGACACTGAGTTGAGGACATTCGGATTATGCATGTACGTACCAACCTCATCTCGCACATGACGCGCACCTTTTTGTTGGTGATGATTTCCGAGTCTACCACCACACAAACAAGATCGAATCGACATCGTTCGTCACTGTCGATATATGCTGGTGCGCGTGTGCGACCACGCCCTGGTGGAAGGTCAGCCTTCCCAAATCTTGACACTCGACTTGGACGCGATGCGCTACTGCGGCATCTATCGCTGTCGCGCACACATGCGCGCGCACAGGCTGGAAAAGCCTTTTCCCAGCATCAACCTTGTCGGTCATGGGAGGAGGCACAAGTATAAGCGCGTGTGTCCACTCATAATCTCAGGTTCTCCCCCTGCCTCGCAGGAGAGAGAGAGAG
>JAASFZ010000380.1:0-18889 GCA_023334075.1 Globisporangium nunn | reverse complement strand
CTCTCTCTCTCACTCTCTCTCTCTCTCTCTTGTCCTGTACTGATGTTATACCAGCTCTAAGCGATTCGTCTGTCTCTCTGATGTCGCGTGCACGGATTCAGTTCTCCACCGCATCTTCCCGTTCGCGCGAGGGCTGTTTGAAGACAAAGTGGCGAACTTCTGGTGCGTGCTGGACCTCGTCTTCAAGATCAGACGCCACGTCGCGCCAGCCCAGCAAATGCGCCTCTGGTGAGTGGGGGCAGTATTGACGAACCGGTCGAGACTGTAGCTGGCGAGGGAGATCTGACGGTGTCGCTCAAATGCAGCACGCTGGCGACGTTGCTCGGCTTCCTCCCGTCTGTCGTTGACCTCGTGCGTCGGAAGCCGACACGCCTGCGCTTCATCTTGGCGCTCGTGAACTCGTCACTGTCATTCTTCCTCTTTTCGTTCCAAGTGCACGAGAAGACGATCCTGATCCCGCTGCTGCCGATGTCGCTGCTCTTTGCGTACAACTCGCTGCTGGCAGGCTGGTTCAGCTTCATCTCGACGTTTAGGTGCGGTCTCTCGCGAAAGAAAGAGGGCATTGAGGATGGTTGGGTGAAGTGCTAACGCACGACTCGCTCACATGTCATTGCAGCATGTTCTTTCTGCTCAAGAAAGACGAGCTTGTGCTGCCGTACATGGTCCTGCAGCTCGTGTTCTTGGCCATCGGCGTGCTACCGTTCCTGACGAAGAAGTCGTACCTCCACATCGCTGGGGTCGCTTCTGCACCGGGGTACTGCGCCGACGGTTCGCCGCATGTGTTCTTCAGGGCTTGCGTGGTGGTGCGTGCTTTGTGTGGTCTTCTGTGTGGGAATGTGCGGAGCAAGCTCTGAAGTTGCTGAATGTGTGCGCGTGTGTTGCACAGCTCTCTATCGCGGGGACCGTCGTGGCTCACTTGGCCCAGGTACTCATCAAGCCTCCTGCTCGCTACCCTCACATCCACGACTACCTCTTCGCGGCGTACTCGTGTGGGCACTTTCTCCTCGCACTCGCTTACTGCACGTACTGGCAATGGAATGCGGTGGAAGAAGACGATGACGACGACAGCAGCTCCTCCACAAAGGCAAAGACTGAGTAACGCGATCCATTAGAAATCGACCGATGTGTTCGTGCAGCTGCGCACACGCCACTTGTTGCTGTTGCAGCTTGCCGCCTGAACTTGCGCTCCAAAATCACTTCTTGGCGTCCAGCAGCTTGATCTGCTTCTTCAGGCGCGCCTTCTCGTCCTTGAACGCTTGCAACTGATCGATCACCCAGCAGGCATCGCAAGAGCATGAGTACCACCCTCGCCTGCCTATTGAACTGAGAGCCTACGCTACATTACCAGCAAGCGATCTTCGTCCGTGAGCGGTGCGCGAGCCTTCTTGAGCTCTGCGAGGTACCCCGCCTCGTTCTCGCGCGCCTCGAGCAGAAGCTGTTCCAAGGACGCTTTCGACTCGCTCGCGAGCGGGCGGCGCTTGCCGAGGAACTGCTCTGCAGGTGACGACAGAGTCACCGCACCAGTAGCACCACGCCACGCACGCACACACACATAACGAGTGAGAATCTTCTCAAGCGCGTCACCATGACGTGGAAGACCAGTCGTCACGCGCTTCGCACCCTCGCTCTTCTGGGCCTCCTCCTGCACTTTCGCGGCAATCTCCTCGGCGCTCGGTTCTCTTTCCTTCTTGCCCAGCGCGCTCGGTGTGTAACCCGCCTGCTTGGCGCGCCACTGCTCGTACTCCTCGAGGCTCATACCGTGGCCCTGCGGCTCCTGGATCGGGAGGAAGCGCTTCACACTCTCCGGCAGCACATCCGGGTCGTAGTATACGTACGCCGCGCCGCTGCCGAGAGCGTGCACACACGTAGTATGTATCGACAGGAGTGAGAACGACAAGCAGCACGGACCACCTCCAAGCTGCGCAGACGCCACGCACCCCACGACGCCGGCGATGCCCAGCAGCCCGAAGAACGACGAGTTGTCGCTGGCGCCCGCGCCTTTCGGCGGCGCATAGCTGAAGCGGCGGATGTGCTGGCGCAGCATCTGCGCGCAGCAGAGAGCGGGAGACAGCGCCTGCGCGTCAGCCGCCTTCCCCGCACGCAGTCAGATTGCGCCATCTGCGCTCGCGATCCCCACCTTCGTGCACTTGAATCAATTGAGGCGCTTGACTTGACCTGGAGAAGAAATGCAGGAAAATATATGCCTATTAACTCCCGCAATTATCTCCAACCGCAGTCGTACTTCTAAGAAGCTCGCTTGACTTAGTCGAAAGCGCCTTCGATCCGCTAGAGTATCTGACATAATGTTGCTAGGTGGGCGGGCTACTGATTGGCTAAAAATGAGCGCTAGCACATGATTGGCCAGGATGTACCATCGCCAAGAACAGCTGCAGCCAAAGCCCCCAAAATCAGCTTGATGCTGCGCGGCACTTTGCGGAGCTCGTTGCTGCGCCGCCACCGCCACTCACCGTCCCTCGCACGCACTATGAGCAGCGCGCCCGCCACCTTCCAGCTGGCGCTCTGCCAGATCGCCGTGGGCGACGACAAGCAGAAGAACATCGCGGCGGCTACGGCGGCAGTGCGCGAGGCGGCCGCCCACGGCGCGCAGCTCGTGTCGCTGCCCGAGTGCTGGAACTCGCCGTACGCCACGTCGTCGTTCCCGCAGTTCGCGGAGGAGATCCCGGCAACGCGCGCGCAGCTGCGCGAGGCCGAGCACCCGTCCACTTTCGCGCTCTCGCAGCTGGCGGCACAGCTGCAGATCTTCCTCATCGGCGGCTCGATCCCGGAGAAGGACGCCGGCCGCGTCTACAACACGAGCGTGGTGTTCTCGCCTGCGGGCGAGATCCTCGCCAAGCACCGCAAGGTGCACCTCTTCGACATCGACGTGCCCGGCAAGATCACGTTCCGCGAGTCTGACACGCTCTCGGCGGGTAACTCGGTCACAGTCTTCGACACGCCGTACTGCAAGGTCGGCGTCGGCATCTGCTACGACATCCGTTTCCCGGAGCTTTCGATGCTCATGAAGAAGCAGGGCGCCAAGGTGCTCGTGTTCCCGGGCGCGTTCAACCTCACGACCGGCCCGGCCCACTGGGAGCTGCTGCAGCGTGGCCGCGCCGTCGACAACCAGCTCTACGTCGCGGCGGCGTCGCCTGCGCGCGGCCCCGAGGGAGGCTACCAGGCGTGGGGTCACTCGTCCGTCGTCTCGCCGTGGGGAGAGGTGGTGGCCACGTGCGGACACGGTGAGTCCATCGTGTACGCCGAGATCGACCTCGACAAGGTCGACGAGATGCGCCGCAACATCCCTACTGCGACCCAATCGCGCGCGGACATCTACGAGCTTGTGCAGAAGTAGGCTCGCGCGTCGATCGACTGCGCCAATCACCACACGCACAAGCGCACGGACAATGAAATGCAATGCAATGTATCTCGCAGTGTGTATCTCTATCAGCTGTCGATCGTTCTCAATGGCATCCGATGTCATCGCCGAACGATGGCAAGATGTACTCGTGATCTGTGGGTGCGAATACATCCTTCTCACTCTCGACGGACGCGAGCTTCTCAGATTCAAATACCTCTGTGGGTTTGTCGTAGATGGTGTCGAAGGACGGTTTGCCGAGCTCGCGCACGAAGATCTGCGGACCCATGAAGTGCACGGGCTCGAACCAGCTCTTCGACTGCTCAAACACCTTGAGGTCCGGAATCAGCGACACCTTCCTGAACGGGACAGCCACATGGTGCTCCTTCGATTTCTGCACGGTCTTGGCCGCAGTGAGAGCAGCAATAGACTCCTCGTAGCGCAGCGTGGATACTTACGGATCCACGTCCTTCCTGGCGGCTTGGGCGACGCGACAAGGACGTCGATAGTAGACCCGAATGCAGCGGTGCGCGAGAACGCGCCGCATGAGAACACGTGCACTCGTAAGTTCCACTTCTGCAGGTGGATTACGGTCGCATTGAATGCGATCTTCCGCTCCAGTTGGCAGGCGACGGGACGGTGAACGGGCGAACGCCGATACTGATGCGCGCTGTGAGACGACGCTACTGCTGACGTTGATGGTGCCAGCCGCGGCTTCTTCACCTCTGACTGAACTCGATTCTGGAGGTATGCTGCGCCGAAGTGCAGCGGAGATGTCTGTGACGAACTCACCACAAGATCGGAGAGGTGCTTTGTTGAGGGGTAGTCTGCAGCGGATGTCTCCAGATCAGCCAATCGCGTCGCTTCGGTCGTGTGTATGCCGTAGATGTGCGTGTAGTTGCGAATCAAGCCCCACTTGGGGCTCTGAGGAGCAGGCGTGTGCTCAGTATGGACATAAGCAAAGTACAGCTCCTGGTGGTGAGGGTAGTTTTGCTTGTAGTTGTCCCAGTACGCGGTGACGACCCGCCACACCTCGTACAACACGCCGACAAGTGCGACCTTGTGCTACAGAAAATCACATAGCTCAATCTCCCGGTTGCCGCCGATGTTCAGCAGAGGCGCGTCCCACCTGGCCACGAACATGCTCTGCACGAAGTTGCACACCGCCACGCGTCAAGGCTCCTGCCACTGGTGCGTGTTAAACGCGATGAACTCATCCATAACCCAGAAGCAGGAGGGCAGAGTGGGGCACACGACGGCGTCCGCATGCACGTCGCACTGTGACCGCTCTCCATATGCTCAGTACGGTGTGTTCTCGCACATCCGGTTCGAGCTGAAGTAATCCATGAGCTCAAGCCGCGCCGCGAGCAGCAGTTTACTACGCGCGACATCTCTGCTCGCCAGTTCCGTCTCCAGTTCGCAAGAACCAGCAGTGGCTTTTGCTGCTGATGGTACCGCGTCGGTCTTATTCTCATCACCAACTTGGTCGTCGGTCAAGCTGAGCTGGTTACCAGACTGGCAGCGGTACAGTGCGGCGCTGGACGGCGCGTCGGCGCGCTCGTCTATTTGTGCTGACACGAGGCTCGCGCTGTCTCAAGTAGACTCGAAGCCGGCGTTCTGGATGCTAACCAGCGCTGGGCGCACATTGAACTCAACGAACGCGCACGAGTCCTCCTACTCCAGTGCCAACGTCGCTGGTGTCGACACCAGAATTGGAGGCTCTAACACCCGAACCAGAGAGTTTTGCTCCGACGCCAGAACTGACAGCTCCAGCCGTGGCAGCTACGTCGGACGCTTCGGATTCCAGCTTCGACATGCTCCCATTGCTTGTCGACTGCAACTCCGATCTCTCTCTCGACGCGATGAAAGCGGGCGTGCACGCGGTGCTCGACCTCTCCCGCCAAGCGGCTGCGACCGAGAACGACTCGTCATTCCGCGACGCGTTCTGTCGGCTCTGCCGAGTCGGAGAGGAAGAGTCCGCACGCTCGGCCCAGTACCTGCCGTGCTCTAGCACTTTCACGCACTAGACGAGTTCGTTCTCCCATTCTTCTCTATTTCGCTCTCACTGCACACAGTCATGCGCAGCAAATGCGTTGTTGAGGTGGGCCACGCAATCGTGAAATTTGGCTGGATTTGCTGCAAATTTTGGGCTGAGTGAATCTTCAAGTTTACACCCGCCTATCTCAAGGAGGAGCATGCTTTTCGAGGCTAACATCATCGCGACGAACCATGGCGCACTCGCAGCGCTGTTGCTTCTTCGCCGCGTTGTGTAAACGGCCGCATGAACTCGGCATGGCTGGTAGACGTACGGTAGTGTGGTGGGGACGTGTGTCTGGAAGGCTCGCTGGACCGATTGCACTCGTCGTCGTCATCACCGATGCGAAGCTGGCAGCAGGAGAAACTCGTTGAAGGCCGATCAGTACTCGCGCTGCGCCTTTTTACGCAGGAGAAAGCGGCGAACTCATTTCGACTGCGTGCAGTGTGCAGTGTGCAGCATGCACTGCACAGACCTCAAATGGCCGACACGAAGCGTATCTTTCAGGTCAGCGCTTTGACGCTCGTTTTGATGGGGTGTCGACACGTGCTCCGTTCAGATCGAGCATAGTGTAGTCACCTGTTCTCCCTCCCCACCAACAGCAACAGACCAGGAGGAGAGTGAGACTGAGTACGCCTTGAGAGACGACGAGCGAGACTATCGACCTGTGAGCGATAGTCTGCTGGTGGTGACGGAGCCATCAGATGCATGTGCCAACTGTCTCTTCCCTGCCTCTCTTCCACTTGCCCTTCCAGCCTTAATTCACAATAGTGCGGAAATCAAGCTATTCATATCGATACTTTGGTCAAGTGAAAAGCGCTCCAGCCAATCGGAAGCCAGCTGGGTCAGACAAAGAAGAAGAAGGGTGACAGATTAATAGTGCCACCGGGGGCTTTTAAACTCGCAAGCATCAATCATGCATCTAGAGAGCTCATTTAGCATAGAGAACGAGAACGACACCCGAACTACTGCTAGCGCGCTCGCTCTCCCTGCTGCCCGCCCGCCCGCCCGCTCGATGATGACGGCCGAGCCCAGCGCCGCTGACGTCAAGCGTCCGTTCTCACCCCCACGCTTCGCCGCCACCGGCAGCGCTCGTGACCCCGCGAAGGCCCCCGCCGACCAGGAGAACCGGCAGCAGCAGCAGCAGCAGCAGCAGCGCGTCGACGACGAAGACGCCGACGAAGATGATGACGAAGAGGAAGACGAGGATGGCGACGAAGACGATGAGGAGGAAGCGACGCCGCCGTCGACACGCGCGCGCACCGCCGCCAAACCCCGCGCCACCGCCACCACCTCCACTAAGAAGCCCCGCAAGGCGAAGGAGGAGCCGGGCGACGACGACGACGACAAGAAAAGCGGCGCCGGCGCCGCCGGCGCCAACAAGAAGGCGCGGCGCGAGCTGCCCCCGCACACAGTGGCGATTCTCAAGGGCTGGATGCTCTCGCCTGAGCACGTGAAGCACCCGTACCCGACCGACGAGGACAAACAGATGCTGCTCAAGAAGACAGGCATTAACATGAAGCAGCTCACGAACTGGTTCACGAACGCGCGCAAGCGCATCTGGAAGCCTATGATGCGCCGCGAGCACTCGCGTCAGCTGCAGAGCGCTATCGAGTACGAGAAGACGCGTCCGCGTGACCCGTTTGCGCCAACAGGCGCATCACAGCCTCACCAGTGCGTGTCTGGTGCCAGGGTTGTTATCTGTAGACTGGAAAAGTTGACTTCATCAGCTAACACACGGCACGTGATGGACATGTGTGCATAGTTTCCGCGAGGGCGAGTTTCCAGTCGCCCGAGGGGGACCTGGGGTGGTGCGCCATTCGTTCGATGCCGGCAGCCTGGGGCCGCCGCGGCAGCAGATGCCACCACCGCCGTCTCCGTTCGACCCGTACGCGCCGCGTTCTATCGACGGTCGGGAGGTGCCAGGGTACCCTCCCCCTCCTTCCGCTGCGGGGTTCGTTCCTCGTGTGGTGCGATCCGCGTCCGAGGCGCTCCCTGGTGCCCACATACAGGACGACGACTACATGGACGCGATGCGTATCCGCAAGCGCGTGCACGAGCGCAGCCCGGATGGTGTCGAAACCGAGGCACAAGGATCGGCGGATAAACGCTTCCGCCGCAGTACGCTCCTGTCACCGCGCAGCCTCAAGATCCTGCAAGACTGGGTGTCCACGCACCCGGACTACCCGTTCCCGACCGACACGGAGAAGCTGCAGCTGTCGCGCGACACGGGGCTTGACGTCCAGCAGATTGAGCTCTGGTTCACGACCAACCGCGAGCGCATCAGCGCCGCGAACTTTGCCGTGCAGAACGGCGCGCCGGGGCTCAGCCCAAGCGTGAGTCGGCAGCTTTCTCTTTCTCTCCTCCTGTCATCTCATGCACTCACTTAATCTCTTTACTACATGACGCTAGCGCCGTGCACTGCCTGGCCGCTCGATCCCGTCGCGCGACAACCCGATGTTTCCGCCTCCGATGTACAGCGCGGGCGGCGAGCACCACCGTCGCGAGCCACACGCGCTTCGCTCCATCCCTTCAAACGGCAACCCGATGTTCCCTCCGCGACCGACAGCGGCGCCGATGCAGCAGCGTTCGTCGATTCCCGGAAACGGGAACCCGCAGTTCCCGCCGCCGCCCAGCAGACGAGAGCTCCCAGAAGGGTACTATCCTCCTCCGTCCTACGGCAGCGGTCAGCAGTACGGTGGTCACGCCTATAACGGCGACGCGGCGCGCCACGTCCGCTCGATGTCGATCAGCACGAGCCAGCTCATGCGTCAGCAGCCTCGTCCTCTTGTGGGCAGCGCCAGCCAGCCGCAGCAGTCCTCACTGGTTACTCCTGGCGCACCGAGTGCTGTGAGTGGCTTGCCGTCGCTTACGAACCGCGGCATGATGCCGCGCGTTGCAAATTCGAGTGGACCGACGATGGGGCAGCCGCGTGACGGGCGCTCGCACACGCTCGATATGGGCTTGTTCACGGACGCACGCCGACGGAAGATGAACTTCCAGGACATTCTGGCGTCAACGACGTCGGTTCCCGCAGTGCAGCCGCAGCTCTCACTCCGCCAGGCTCCCCCACCACAGTCGTCGCAGCAGCAGCAGCCACCAGTCTCGCGTCCATTAAGCTCCGTGAGCATGGCAGAGAACGGCAGTCACCCGCACAGCGTTGCGAGTGGCAGCGCGGCGCCGGAGCAGCAGCTGCAGGTGTACTCGAACGCTATGCCAGCGTATGGAGGTGGTGTGCAGAGCTTCGAGCGTCCTCACATCAGCGGTGGATGCCCTCGGTGTGGCGCGCGACCAGGAGCTTGCGGCTGCGCCGTCACGGACGACGCGCAGCAGCAGCGCCGAATAGTTTGAAAGCAGTTAGGGCGGCGTTAGAAGCGTGGTCTGCGCACATGACGAGGGGAGGCTACGAGCAAGCAAGCGAACGAACGAGTGAACCGTTTGCTGCAAGCTGCCGCGTGAACCAGTAGCAGTAGATACTTTTTTATGACGCGTTTGGCTTGGACGTCTCTGTGTGCGTGTGTGTGCTCGCGACCTTATCGCGTTATCGTTGGTGCTTGCTGCCGTTGACGAACTTGCCCGATCCTGGAGCCCTTCGAGGTCTGTCCACAAGTCTGCGTGCGCTAGCTCCTGCAGCGTCGAGTACTTGACGTACTTGAGGCGGAGGTAGATCTGATACCGGATGTCGGGCAAGAAGTTGAGACCTCCGCGGTGCGTCAGGTTCGAGTGAGCGAGCGCGATGGCTCCTCGCAACGCCAGCAGCTGCACCGGCATGCCCAGATTCAGCAACGTCCCATCACCTCACACACTGTCGTCCGTGTAGCCGTCCAGCTTGCCGTCGGCAGTCAGAAGTTTGTGCAGATGCACGTGTGCTTCCAGGAAGATCGTGAAGATGCTTGCGAGCGGCTCGCGCACGTCAGAGAACGCGATGCTGCGAAGCAGGATGCACGGGTGCAGCTTGCCCTGGCGCATGTCGTCCGTGTGCCGCGCGACTCGCCGAGCTCCGGAAACCACAGCGCAGTTTGCGCGCCTTTTGGCGGCACCTCGGGGTGTACGCGCGCAGATCAGAGAGGTGAAAGAGACCGAGCACCTCTTCCGAGTTGGATACCTTGCCCGTGAGCTTCGCACTGCCCTTCTCCACGCCGCTGTCGACCATGCGTCCGGGAGCGTCAAGGTCGTGGTTAATGGGCCGCAGCACCGTGTCGACGAGTGTGAGATGTTTTTTTCATGATTTTCGTTCCTTTCAAGCGATTACGTTTCGAGCCAATCTCGTTTTCGACAAGACGCAGTAGCAAAAGCGCGAGCATGGCCCCGACGTCGTCGGCTGCGAGCGCGGCAGCGGACGCCAAGAATGACCCGAACTGCGTGGAGCCGGCGTGCAAGTCCAAGGTGGACATGTTCCGCAGCTTTATGGGAGGCAAAGGCGCGGGGAAGAACCCGCTGCCGCAGCAACCTGCCGACTCGGCGGAGAAGCGTGGAGACGTGGCTGCGCCACCAGCGGACTGCCCGCTCGGTCGCGAGGAGCTCGGCAACGCTACGTGGGGACTCGTACGTTGCACCACAGTCTGCTTTCCAGCTGTGGGTTTCTGGTTGGTGGTGGGGGCACTAACGGGCTTGTGTTCTCGATTTCACTACTGCTGTATAGCTCCACTCGATGGGCGCGTACTTCCCGGAGAATCCGTCGAAGGAGCACAAGGAGAAGACCCGCGTGTTCATTGAGGCGCTGGCACTCATGTACCCGTGCGTGCACTGCGCGGAGGACTTTCAGAACGAGGTGAAGAAGTCGCCACCGCGGTACGTGTGGGAAAGAATACCAGGAGGAAGTGACTCAAGTTGGTCGGTGGATCAAGAAGAGACCGACGAAGATGAAGTTACCGGTTGACTCACTCACTGTCTGCCGATAACTTCATGATACAGAGTGGACTCGCGCGCGAGTTTCTCCCAGTGGCTCTGCGAGCAGCACAACATCGTGAACAAGAAGATCGGCAAGCCGCTCTTCCCGTGCACGCTGCCGAAGCTCGACGAGCGATGGCGGAAGGGGCGACCGGCGTGCTGGGGTGAAGATGCCGACGAGGACGCGATCCCGGCGTCGCTTGGACAGGACGAGTGAGTAACACGCCCACGAAGGGAGTCGGGGGGCGCAAGATAAGGCGTTCGCTGCATTGGCACCGATCTCGATAGTGAAAAAAGACGATTCAACACTTTTTTTGATTGGCGACCGTTCAATTGCGTATCAATCAATCCGATATACAATGGCGTCAAGCAAGCGCTCTCTCGTACGCTCAGCGCTGCAGCTGCAGCGCGCATTGCTCACCAGCGGACGCGCTCACTACCACCAGCAGCAGACGCGCAGCTTCCGCCAGTCGGCAGTAGCGCTCGCTCGAAGGAACCGGCGCACTGGCGCAAGCGCCACGGCATCCGCGGCGGCTCCGGAGACGACCGCCGTGTTCGGCGGGAGCGGCTCCTCTGAGCGCGATGACGAGGTGGGCGCGTCTTCACATCCTTCGATTGTATGGAGAGCGCTGAGTTCACGATGATCATTTCTGTGGATAGGACGATGAGCGCGAGGTGCGCGAGTGGTTCGAACAGATGCAACTGCAGCAGCAACAGCTTCGGGGTAAGCGAGGCGCCAGCGAGAAGCGCGACTTTGGCGCGTTAGCGGAGCCGGACGACGACGACATCGAAGACAGCGACGACGATGAGGATGACGAAAACGCAGAGGAGGATGACGAAGAGACGGAGGAGTTTCTGAGCGAAGTGGATGAGCTCTTTGCGCTCGAGCCCGAAGAGTTCGAACGCAAGATGCAGTCGTTCGACAAGCGCCAGGCAAACGTTGCCCGCCACAGACGCGTGAGAAGCGACGAAGATGAGGACGACGGCAGCTACACGCAAGACGTCGATGAGGAAGAAGAAGATGATGACGACGAGGAGGAGATCGAGCGCGCCACGGAGCGCATCTCGAAAAAGAAGCTGCTGAAGGTGCTGGATGCCTTCCAGCCTGGAACTTCCAGTAGGAACGAAGATTCCATCACATCGCCAAGTGAGTAGCCTCGTCTTTTGATATGCGAGTAGGCTGGGTGGGTGATTAGTTTGCTGATGTTCGTCCATTCGGTTCTGACTGCGCTGCTTCTGGTGTTTCTTTTCGCTGTTTCAGAGACAAAGAACGCGGCGCCGCTCGAGAAGAAGGCAAAGAAAGTGAACGTCGACCGCGTGTCGTATCGCCAGGAGCGCGTTGAGCTCTCGGTTGTCGACTTTGTGCAGAACCTGATCATGCAGGACTCGGATACGCACGCGACAGATGTGATCGCCAACATCGTCGAGGTGAGCGACGCACCAGCCAAGCTACGATCTGAAACGTGCAACGCGGATATGAGGACTGACTCGGTGGTGCTGCATTGCTTGTATCTCTGTTCTTGCGTCAAAAGGCGAGCGTGGCGCCAGACCTCCGCCGAGTGGTGCTCTACTGGGAGGCGCAGCGCCTCAACTCGGAGAACCAGACGATCTCGAAGCGCAAGGTGGCTGGCATCGAGCGCCGCCTGCAGACCCAGGAGCGATGGATCCGCGCACAGGTGACCCGCCATCTTAACCTAAAGGTGCGTCGGTGTGACTTTCGCTGCTCCATCGGAGCTTGCAATGAGTCGAGTGGGAGACTGTCTGACCTTTGTGTGCATGTGTATTTGATACTCGCTCAGTATTCGCCCAACGTGCAGTTCAAGCAGCGCCGGACCGCCAAGTCGGACGAGGCACTCGCCAAGTTCGACCGCGAGATGATGTGGCTGGATCGCTTCTGAGAGCCGAGTGGAGCCGAGTCGGTGGTGAGAATGGAAGATAGGATGCTTCGTTGCGGAAGAATGGCAGCTAGTAGCACTTCATTTCTTGCATCTCTCTCTCTCTCTCTCTCTCTCTCTCTCTCTCTCTTTCTCTCGTGAGCTATGCCAACCACCAGCGTAGCATTTGTGAGAGCTCCAAGTTGTGGTCTTCAGTCCATGCTGTTCTCCCAACAGTCCGCCAGTCCACCAGTTGTGAGTCAGCCAATCACGACGAGTCTCGCATGACAAGCGATGCATCAGAGACCGAGGCGACTCCGCCCGCCACCAGCGCTCCTCCCCAGCCACAGCAGCAGACCGAGGATGAGCCTACACTGAGCAAGCGCCAGCGCAAGAAGCAGCAGCGTGCGCACGAGAAGCAGCAGCGCCAGGCGGCACCGCCGAAGCGAGTGAAGCGCGAGCCGAAGCCCGCGCCCATCGCCGAGTACTCGTTCGCGAATGGTGCGGTGTGACCACCGCGCGCTCCTGCCGACAAGTGATTGAGCGACGAACTGACCGATCCGCTGTGCAGGTTACCGCATGGTCAAACCGTACGTGTACGAGTTCCGCACACACGCGAAAGAGCGCTGGTACGGGCGGGAGCTGCTCGAGATCTTCACCACCGAATTCGGCGCCAACTCGCCCGAGTACTATGTGCGTGGCTCCGCTGCGAGTGAATGGAGCTCATGCCGGTGACGTGGACAAGAGGGGGCGATCAACGCTGACCTTGATGCGATAATGTGCTTGCACAGCGCTTCGCGATCCAGTCGGGACGTATCACAGTGAACACGCGCATCGTATCGCCTGACGTGGTGGTGCAGAACGGCGATCTGATCATCCACAAGACACACCGTCACGAGCCGCCGGTATCCGCTGAGGAAATCGCGATTGTACACGAGGACGACGACCTGGTGCGCGCACAATTTGACGCTCTTCTCGGGAGGTACTTGCTGCTTGCTTGAACCAAAGAGCTGACACGAACTACGCCTTCGATGTAATGCGACTGTGTGGATTGCTGCCGCGCAGGTGGTCGTGTCCAAGCCGCCGTCGATCGCGACACACCCGAGCGGCGCTTACCGCTACAACTCGCTCCATTTGATCCTGCAGCACATGCGACCGGATCTCCCATCGCTGCACATCGTGCATCGCCTCGATCGTCTTACATCGGGTGCGTAGGCATTCATGTCCTTATTGTCCACGTTACTGTCCTTTCTGATGCGTTGATGTCCTGCTATCCAGGAATCGTGCTGCTCGCGAAGAACGCCGAGAAAGCAAAGGCTCTCTCGCTCTGCATTGGTGCGTCCATCACATCGCTGGCTATCTTCACGTCGCTGCCAGCGCACCTTACCGAACTAAGTGTCATCCTCTTTCACGCGCTTGTATTGTATCAAGCTGAGCGGAAGGCGTCCAAGACGTACTTGGCTCGTGGTCGCGGTTGCTTCCCGACAGAGTTGACGCTGGACGCGAGGCAGCTTCTCATCCGCACTGCCCAGGAGAAGTGTCCAGCGAGTAGCATCACGTTCACGGACGCGAACGAGCTGGTGATCAGCTGTCCATTGCGCTGCGTATCGGCGCGCGAGGGCGTGTACGAGTGCCATGCGGAGGGGAAGCCGTCGGAGACCGTCGTGAGCCTCGTGCGTAATGGCACGAGTACCTGCCTCTTCAAGTGCAAGCCAGTCACTGGCCGCACGCACCAGATCCGCCTCCACCTTCAGCTCATCGGGTTCCCCATCGCCAACGATCCGTGCTACGGCGGGCAACTTCATTTCGGCGAAAGCCAAGCGCGTCTGGATGAGATTGAGCTTGCAACTCGAGCGAAGGAACAGTTGCCGCCGAAGCGCGACGGTGATTTCTACACTCCGCAACAGGAAGGCGAAACCGAGGACGAGTTTATGCAGCGCACATGCTCCTGGTGCTACATCGGCGCGGACGAGGCGTTCAACGAGACACAGCTTCACTGCTCCAAGATCTGGCTCCATGCACTCGAGTACGAGGTGCGGCGCGATTGTGCTGATCAAACGCGTGCTAACTTTCAGATACGATGATTTGTAAGAACTAACTTGTGTTTCATGTTGCAATCCTCATAGCTCGATGGACAAGTTTTCAAGGCGCCAGAGCCGTCGTGGGCAGCGCCGTCTGAAGCTTACTGATGAATCAAATTGCACCAAGGCATTTCTAGCCTCTGAACGCACTATCCAGCAACTGCACGTAGTCCACTCGGCAGTTGTTGGTCGTGAAGTAGGCGTTGGCGATCGCATACGAGTCGTCGTCAGAGAGTGCAGGTTTAATAGACAGGAGCGCGTCCATGAACTGTTCTTCATCCAGCCAACCACTCTTGTCCGTGTCGCGCTCGCGCAATGCTCTGCGCAGCTGGTACTTTCGAGCCCCAAATTCTCGTTGTAGGATCGCGACGACACGGGAATCAGTCATGACGGTGGACCGACCGGTAGCAGGTTGGAGCGATCGACTTGCATCTTTTCGTGGTGATAATAGGGTGCTTGGTCCTGATAAGTGCTGGTAGATATGATTTGCTGACCGCAGTGGCAGCCTTGGACTTGTGCACTTTGCATTCCACGTGCGATGAGAGAGCAAGTCTTGGTCCTGACCTATTGAAGGTGGCTCGCAAAACTGCTCCGCTTCGTTGTTGAAGGCGAAGTCTCCTTCTTCATTGTTTTGTTCAGCGACGGCGTCGATTCTTCGCAACGAATACTCCGCGTCGATTGGTGAGTTGTTTTCGTGCGTTCCTGGAGATTGAAAGATGCTATCGCAAAGCTTGTGGTACTCAAGTGCGCCGTTGCGACTGAACCTGCGTGCAAGAGTCTCCAGATCGCTCGACGAAAGTCCCACGTGGTAGAAGTTCGCGATGCTAAGGAACACATCGCCAGGCACAGTATTGGAATTCTGTAAGTCCGCCTGGCGCAACAACTTGCGCAAGTTCGGGATCTTTGCGAGCTTGCAGAGTCTATCAGCTTCTTTCAATCTTGGGTATGATCGGGGAGAAGAGTGGGAGTCCTTTGTGCTTGGTTGCTTCAATGCTGTCAGATGGCATGCGAGTGCATCGCAGAAGTCGTCGTATACGACTGCTGGAGGCTCCATGTCGACAACACTCCCAGGTTCCATGCTACCTTGAGACTTTGTACTGGATGCAAACTGTCTGCACAGTGTAAGAATCTGCTGAGCATTCAGCGCTGAGAGCATGTTGCATCTCTCAAGCACACGTTTGAAGACTGCACTTTCCAGAGCGCGGGAGTTGGTTAGGTCCAAAGCTCGGCACTCACGCCGTACAGTGTCCACTGAACTGTACTTCGTGGTCTTCAACAGTGTCTTCGCTACGCTTTCGAGAACTGCGTGCACGCTCGAAAACGGGAAGAGTTCGCTGTGACTCTCGCAGTAGCTCAGCGTCTGTTCGTCGGCTGCGAGCAGCTCCAGAGACTGATGGGGCGAGAACTCGAAGCGCACGATCGCACCGACGTAAAAGTCAGCGGCGCGGTACGCTGAGCTGTCTTTCTGGAGTTCGCGCGAGCTCGTTCCGCCCTGAGCCACATCTTGGAACTTACGGAAGCGACCGCGGTCGAGGAATCGCCCTCCTGTGATTCCTGAGTTCTTCATACGCGGTTCGAAGACGGCAAGTGTGTCGTCCTCGAGGAAATACGTGAGCGTGAACTCACGATTAGCGTTCGGGTCGCGCACGGGGTCGAGTCCGTGGAACTTGGCACGGAAGCGCAACTGTTTCTTGTCTAGGCTCGCATCTTGAAGTTTCCGCTCTCGGTTATCCTGGACGTGCGCGTCGAGACGATGCAGCATCGCAGGACTGAGAGCAGTACGAGGGTTCTCCTGGGCATGGAAGAGCTTCCATTTGGATGCTGTCGTCCGAGTCCCAATTTCTGCGGCTTCGCATTTCTCTTGTGTCACGCCGTGCGTCTCGAGATAGTACTCGCGCGTGAACGGGTCGCAGTCTTCGAGCAGGAACTCGCGAGAGAGAATGCGGATCCACTCGCCACATCGCAAGTCTCGATCGGTGAGCAGTTGCTTTCCTTGCGTGTAATCTCCAAAGATTAGCGCGCCGCTGCCAGCAAAGTCAGCGTCATTCTTAAGAACGCGTCGACGAGAGATGAGCACGGCAAAGTGGTGATTCTTGACGCGCTCGCGCTGCTGTTGGTGCTGCGGATGCAGCGGCGCTTCCTTGGGTTCCACAACTTCGATCGTGTCATCACTCAGATAATAATGCAGCACGTAGTGGCGTGTTTCCGGATACAGCGGATGCGGGTCGCGCCACGACACGAAGAAGCGCAGCACCTTCTGGCCGTTCTCGTGGAACTTGCGCGCAGCTTCGGCTTTGCTCGCGGCGGCTGCCGCAGTCTTCGCGCGCAGTCTTCGCTTGATAGCTTCGATCTCGTCCAATTGCGAGTCTGTGTCATCAGGATACTTGCGTGGTGCCTCAAGCTCCACGCCAAGCGCTTCGTCGTAGTACGTTCGTGTAGCTTCATCGCAGTCCACCAAGTGCAGTGTGCGGCCATAAAGCTTCACGGTGCCTCCGATACACAGATCATGTGGCGTGAAGTAGCTGCCATCCGGTTTGGTAGCGACCGTGCGCTTCATGAATTCGCCCTGTGCCATCCCCGAGTTCGGGACTCGTGGTTCCGAGATGGATAGCGCACAGTCGCTCAGGTAGTAGCAGAGCACCACGCGGCGCGTGCGCAGCGTCTCACGACCAGCTTCCAGTGCTTTCTCTTGAAAGTAGCCGAAGAAGCGCAGCACCTGTCGGTCGTTCGTGATCCATGCAGGCAGCGTCGTGTCCACGCGAAACTTGGTGCTGCTTCTGCCCTTGCCGTTCGGCGGCTGAGACAAACAAATGCGAACATTGTTGTCCACTCGAGCAGCAGAAGCAGAAACAGGAGTTGGATCGCGAGTGGTGCTTCCAGCGCGGAGCTGGCTGAGCTTGGACGCGAAGACTCCAGGTGCGATCGCAGCGGAGTCGAGTCCGGTCGCTTTGCCGGCCGACATCTGCTCGAGAATCTGCCGTTTGCGAAAGTCTGGTCGATTCATCTCTCGATAGTGCGTGGACAGCATCCCGGGGATGAGCGGCACCATGTTGACGCCACCTCCTCCTCCGATAGCGCTGCTACTTGTCCGGTACATGCTTCGCGATCGAGTTAGCAAACTGCGGGCTATGAAACGACGTGTCTGTGGACGAGCGGACTTGGAATTTGGATCCTTGTGACAACGACAGAAGTAGGTTGGTGGCATCATGGAACGTGGACAACATCGCTGCACATCTCATGTATCAATCGGCACGCGATGCCACACAAGACAACGAGCGAGATCAATGACGAGCAAGGCGAAGAGCAAGTTGAGAAGGAAGACACATGTATATATTACGAAAACGCGCCGCCCGCCCGCGGCGACACTTTATTCCGCTTTCTTGTTCTTCTTGCTCTTCTTCTTCTTCTTGTCCGCGTCGGCGGCAGGCGCGGCGGGGGCTTCCTCTACTGGGGCCGCCTTCTTGTCCTTCTTGGACTTCTTGCTCTTCTTCTTCGGCTTCTCCTCCTCCTCGTCGGCGTCGCCATCGGCGTCAGCAGCAGGAGCAGCGCGCTTCTTGTCCTTCTTCTTGCCGTCCTTCTTCTCCGCGACGGCGCCCTTCTTGAGCTCCTCCGACACGGCCTGCATCACGTCCGCGTTCTTGCGCGGCGCCGCGCCGTTCTCGTAGAACGCCAGGCGCTCCTCCACCTGCTCGCGCATCTCGTCACCGTACTTGGTCGTCGGCTCGTCGATGAACGAGTCAATACGCGACGCGATCGCGCACTTGTTCGCCAGGTAGCGCGAGATGCGGCCCTTGTTCTTCGCCGCCGCACGCCCAATGAACGTCGAGTGGAACAGCAGACCGTACTTCGGCGTGTTGCCGCGGGTCTTGAGCGCACGGAAGAGCGCCTTCTCCGCACCAAGGATCTGCACGGTCGAGGCCGGGCACTTGGCCAGGTTCGTCAGCGAGCCGGCGTGCGAGATCAGACGCGCACCGACCGTCTCGCCAATGAGCGCCGCAAGGTTCGGCGCAACCGTCGACATCTTCGACACGAGGTACTCGTGCAGCTGGCGGCGGTACTCGGCGAGCTTAATGAGGCGCGTCGTGAAGTTGTCGACGTTAATCATGTCAATCTCCGACATGTCCATGCCCATGGACGACCGCGCGGCGTGCATGATCTGCTGCGCCTTCTCCTCGTCGAGCACGATCGACTTGAGTCCGTCAAGCTTGTCCTCCGAGAGCGTGTTGCGGTTCTTGATGAACGACGCGCAGCGCGCGTACACGTAGTTGTCGTTCACGATCTTGACGAGCTCCGGGAAGTGCCACGAGTACCACTCACGCACACGCATCGCGAACGTGTTGATGTCCTTGTCCATCTGGTCAAGCAGCGCAATGCTCTGGATAATCATGTTGTCCGCGCGGTTGACGTTGAACTTGACCTTGGCGCGCGAGTAACTGTGGCCGAGACCGAGTTGCGCCTTGGCGAGGTTGCCGTTGTCAAGCTCCTTGACGAACTTGCTGAAGTGGAAGCGCACGCCACGCAGGATCTCGACCGTCGTCTCGTTCGAGTTAACTGGCGCCTTGAGCTCGTCCGAGATGGCCTGCGCAAGGCCCTTGTCCTGGATGCCGAGCGAGAACTTGGCCTTCTTGCCGGCCTTGACCTTGGGGAGGTTCAT
>JAASFZ010000038.1:0-48487 GCA_023334075.1 Globisporangium nunn | reverse complement strand
CCAATCGATCGACGGGAGCGAGCAAGCAAGCAAGAGAGCGAGCGAGCGAAGGAGCAAGCGAGCGCACTCCTTCGCCGGTCTTGACTCTTTCGGGAGTCGAGGTCCGGTGTCTGGGCGAGACGTTGGCCACGGTGTCAGGCATATTTCCTTGGTTTCGAGTCGCTTGCTTCCGGAAGGGTGATTTTAACGGGCAAGCCACCCGAACTGATTTTTTCGTTTCGAACGCGATGGAACTTGTATCTGCATCTCGTTAGGAAATGTCCAATTCTCTGCTTGTCTTCGCGTTTGTATGCTGGCACTTTTGATTAAGACCGCTGCTCGACCGAAGGCTCTCGCGAGCTTTACCTTCTCCTCCACGCGCCGCCTGCGTGTGTGCGCGCGCCTCGCCCCCTCGCTCCCTCCCCCTGCCTGCTTTTGCTGCCAGCAACGCTACAAAGGGTCGTCATGGGCCAGAGCGCCAGCTCTGCGTCGTCGTCGGGCTTCTCGTCGGGCTCCTTGTCCTCGCCGACCCCCTCGGGCGGTTTCTCGCCGCCCCCGACGCCGCCTAATGCCAACGTGCGCGCCGCTAGCGACGAGTCGGCTGAGCAGCAGCAAGAGAAGCAGGAAGCGCAGCAGCAGCAGACGACCGACCGCACTGGCAGCGGCTTCATGGCGGCGTTCGGGCGCTCATCGTCCACGGGCTCCGCGTCGGCGCTCATGTCCAAGTTTTTCTCAACCACGCGGCCATCGCTGCCGAGCGACGCGACTGCAGCAGCTGCGGCAGCCACAAATGACCACCTGCGCACGCTGGGCGACGGCGACGACCCGTTCGGCGACGACGATCTCGTGGGGTCGCCGGCCTCGTCCGCGTCGTCGCGCAGCTCGTCGGTCGTCATGTCCCCGCGCACGTTCGCGGCGCTGGACGCCGAGTTCAAGCCCCCGACGCTCTCACGCTTCCACTCAATGAGCGGGGGCAGTCTCAGCCGCACGGACTCGAAGGCGCGGATCGCGCGCCTCCAGTCCAAGAACATCTCCGATTCGGACTCGGACGACGAGCTCGACTCGGACTCGTCCTCGGACGACGACGTCGTTCAGGACGACGAGGTTGAGGTGAACGACTGGCTCGACGAGCCGGAGGACGCCGTCTTTTCGCCCAAGGCGAGCGCGCGCCACGGATCCTTCTCGTCCATCACGTCTACGCTGCACGGCGCGCACTCGAGCCACTCGCTCACGGGCGGCGCGACCGCCGGCCGCTCGAGCGTCTCGAGCAGCTCGAACAGCATCACGGCGCTCGCGCCCTGGCTCAGCTCCCCGGACGACCAGGACGACTATCTCGAGGACGACGACGAGCCCGTGCCAACGCAGTTCATGCAGGACAACATGCCGGTGTACGAGGTCATGAAGCAGGTGCAACTATTCCGTAATCTGAGCCAGAATCAGCAGGAGCAGGTTGTCCGCGCGCTCAAGCCGACCAAGTTCCAGGACGGCGAGGTCATCGTACAGCAGGGCACCCGTGGGTCTCGGTTCTACATGATTGCCAAGGGCAGCGCCGTGGTTACCAAGACCACAAAGGGCCCGAACGGCCAGGAGCAGGAGCGCATGGTGACCCACCTGCATGCTGGCCACTACTTTGGCGAGCTGGCGCTCATCTACGACGACCCACGCACGGCGACTGTGCGGGCGAGCGGGGATGTGGAGCTGCTCTATCTGACCCAGGAGGACTTCCAGCGCATCGGCCAAGTGCACTTGAGTCTGATGCTCCAGCAGGTGCCGCTGCTCGCGCGGCTGAGCGCGCGCGACCAGGACGTCGTGCTGAGCCGTCTCAAGCCCGCAAACTTCAACGACGGCGAGTACATCGTGTGCCAGGGCGAGGAAGGCACGCGGTTCTACATGATCACGCGCGGCGAAGCTGTTGTGTCGGAGCGCGCGACGAGAACCGTCACGAACCCTGACGGCTCCACGTCGACGCAGAATTACGAGAAGGAACTCACTCGGCTGTACGAAGGCCACGTTTTCGGCGAAATGTCGTTGATCTACAAGGAGCCGCGCACTGCTTCTGTGCGCGCGGTGGGGCCGGTCAAGTGCCTGTACCTGAGCAAGGAGGACTTTGACAAGTGCCTACTCTCGGCACCCTTCCAGAAGTTCATCCAGGAGGCGTACGTGGAGAAGGCGACGCGTCGCGCAATGCGGTTGCGTCTCCAGCAGCGCACATCGAACACTGGAGCGAAGGATGGCAGCGGCACGCCCACGCTCGGCCCCGCCGCCCCTGCGGACAGCGACCCCAACACGCCGATGATGCTTCCGCCGCCGCCACCGACGTCTCCGGCAAAGGCGACGGAGACACGGAAGCTTGTGAAGCAGCGGCTCAAGAGCGGCCAGAAGGTCGTCAACAAGTATGTGATCAAGGGCGACCTAGGCAAGGGTACCTTCGGCCGCGTGAAGCTCTGTAAGAGCGAGGAGGACGGCAAGCTATACGCGGTCAAGATCATGCACAAGACGTTCGTGCAGCGCCTTGCCGGCAAGGAGGACCAGCTGCAGGACGTGGTGCGGCGCGAGGTCGCGATCATGAAGAAGCTCAACCACCGGAACGTCGTGAAGCTCGTCGAGGTAATCGACGACCCGTCGAGCGAGAAGATGTACCTTGTGCAGGAGTACGTGCAGCACAACCTCATGGAGGAGATCAAAGCGACGAATGGGCTCAGCGAGGAGGTCGCGCGCAAGTACATGCGCGATCTGCTGAGCGGGCTACACTATCTGCACTTCCACAAAGTCATCCACCGTGACATCAAGCCTGAGAACATCCTCGTGAGCGCTGAGGGCGTTGCGAAAATTGCAGACTTTGGAACCGCGCGCATGATCATGAACGAGAGTGAGACGCTGTCGGATGCCAAGGGGACGCCGGCGTTCATGGCACCCGAGATGTTCAACATTGACGTAACGTACACGGGACCAGCTGTGGACGTCTGGTCGCTGGGCGCGACGCTGTACATGATGGTGATCGGCCGTCCGCCGTGGCTCGCGGACAACGAGATTGTGCTCGCGGAGCGCGTGCAGCGCGACGAGCTCAAGTTCCCGAAAGACGACCGTACGATGGACCCGCATCTCAAGAATCTCATCCAGCGCATGCTCACGAAGGACCCGAGCTTGCGTCTGTCGCTCAATGACTGCTTCAACCACGACTGGATCACGAAAGAAGGCAGCGAGCCGCTCGGCTTTGTGACGCAGGAGAATGATCTCACGGTCTCGCTCGACGAGAGCGAGCGCGCGATCCAGAATATCCCCGAACGCATTGACCAGAGTCTCTCCGAGTCCCTGCTTCGCGCGCACATGCTTGTGAAGACTCGTCAGCAAGGTGGGAGCGGCGGTGTTATGCGCACGAGCAGCGGCCACGCGCTGGGTCTCGGCACGCCTGTGTCGGGCCAACTGGAGAGCCGCATCCCCACGTCCGCGTCGATCGTGTCGTCGTCGTCGTCCACAACGAGTCCGAACCGATCGTCGACCGAGGAGGTGTCGCGCGTGATCAACGCCTGGCGCTTCCACAAGCGTGTGCACCTCATGGATGGGCACAAGGAGCTGTCGGCGCGCAGCCGCGAGCTGTTGCTCGAGCAGAGACGCATGGCGTTCTCGGTGGACCGCGCGAAAGTGACGGAGATCATTCTCCCGGCGCCCGGTCCGTCGGCGCGCAGCCGGTACCCGAGCACATCGTCTGCGAACCCGAACTTCTCGACAACATCGTCGAACTCGTCGGGCGGCTCGACGCCGCCGTCGCCGCGCCACCAATCGTCCCCGAGCGTGTTCGCTGGGCGCTCGAACTCGGTGGACACCAATCCGTTGCTCAAGAAGCGCAGCAGCAACCACATGGCGGACACAGACACGGGCAATATCGAGGGCTTCGGCCGTACGTCATTCACGTCCGTGTCACGGCTGTCAGATGGCTTGCTCTCGACGATGGCAGGGGACGAAAGTGCTGAGCGCGAGAGTTTGTCGTCCTCGAGCGACCACAGCGCAGTCACAAGCAACACCTCGGACGCGGACCTGATGAAGCGGTCGCTGTCTCGCAAGAAAGACTTTCTCATGGTCACGTCGGAGGTGTTCCGTGACGAGGAAGGCGATTACCAGTCGCGCAAGATCCTCTTTCAGGCGCGCGACCACGACTTCTCGGTCGCGTCCCGCGTGCCGACGCACTCGAAGAGCGGACGTGACCTCGGTCGCGCATCCTCATCGCAGACGAAGAGCAGTTCGCGCAAGTCGGTTAGCAGCTCACCCTTCAACAGCAGCGGCCACTCGCTCGGCTCAAACGCGTCAAGCTCGCGCAAATCGGCGAACGGAGACAGCAGCGCGGACGAGTTCAACATGGACGATCTGGACTGCGTGCAAGTCACGGAGGTGGACGACGAAGATGATGACGAGTCGGAAGAGCGCAAGGGTTCAGGATCCCGCCGGAACTCGCACCAGCAACAGATCCCGCAGGGGGATAAGAGTGCATCATCGGACAGCGACGACGACTCGATCTACAGTGACGTCGAGGCTGATGTGGATGTGGACGCGACCTTCGACGACCTCATCGGCACGCCGAACCACATTGTGATCGCCGACGACGATGAAGTCGCGCCGCTGGACCCGCCGTCTCGCGGCTCGTCAACGTCGAACCTGCTCGACTTCCAGCCCCAGAAAATCGTTCAGGTGTACGTGAGCAGCAAGATCCGCGAGAACCTTGCGCTTGGCATCCGCTCGGGCTTCGCCGAAGCGAAGATGTCCCGTTCATACATGGAGGACAAGTCGACGGGGATCACGGCATGCGACTTGAGCCGATACCACCCGTCGCTTGCGTCGACGTTCGAGTCGCTTGCGTTCTTTGGCGTGTACGATGGCCACAATGGCGAGGACACAGCGGTGTGGCTTCAGAAGGAGCTGCACCACCGCGTGCTGTCCCATCCCGAGTTCGTGCACACGCCGCAGACGGCGATCTTTGAGGCGTGCGACACGCTCGACCATGAGATCCTCGACGCGCAGAACCAGAGTATGCTGCCGAAACGAAAGCGCACGATGGTGAATGGCGACTTTGACTTTGACTTCGACGTCGATGTTGACGACGACGAGGAGGTGCAGGAGATCTGCGATGAGGACGATATGGCGTGCCATCTGCAGCCGATTTCGTTCTCTGGCGCCGTGTCGGTGTTTGCGGTGCTCGCGAAGCGCAAGAAGCGCCAGAAGACGGAGGAGAATGGCACGGCGGCAGCTGGGACTTCGAACGAGGAGGAGGAGGAGGAGGAGGAGAAGAAGAAGAACGATGACGACGAGGAAGAGAAGAAAGAAGAAGTGAGTGATGGCAAAGACGGTGAGGACGAGGAGCCTGCGACGACGCTGTTTGTGACGAACATTGGCGACTGTCGCGCTGTCCTCTGCACTGCCGAAGGACTCGCAGTGGAGCTGACGAAGGACCACAAGGCTGCTCTACCAGAGGAGAAGGCGCGCATCGAGGAGAGTGGCGGGTTTGTGCACAACGGGCGCCTGGACGGTATCCTCGCGATCTCGCGAGGCTTCGGCGACCTCGCACACAAGCAGGACGGCCACCTGATCGCGACGCCCGACATCTTCGAGCGCACGATCGGCCCTAACGACGAGTTCTTGCTGCTCGCGAGTGACGGGCTCTTCGACGTGCTCTCGTCGCAACAGAGCGTGAACTTCATCCGCCGGAAGCTGCTCACGCACGGCGACGTGCAGCTCGCGGCGCAGGAGATGCTGCTCAAGGCGCAGCAGTACTTTGCGCACGACAACATCAGTGTCATCATCGTCGCGTTGAACCAGGAGGCTTCGAGCTGCTAAGCTAGTGCATTGCGAGGTGTTAAATAAGGTGGTCTAGGTGTCGTCGTCTACCAGCGTGGCGCTGGGGGAATGGATGTCAGGTTGTATCGTGTCGTCTTGCGCCTCCTTCTCGCTTTGCGCTCCCATCCTCGGTGGATACTGCTGCTGCTCGGGCCTTCCATTGGACCCGAGCGCGCTGCGATCACATCCGGAGATGGTACTGCGGATGCTTCGGTTCTGCAGTTTGGTTGTTGTCAAAAGTGTCCAAGTCTCCCGCGAGTCTGCCGTCATCATCATCATCGTCGTCGTCTTCCTCGTCGTCTTCTTCGATCAGATACGCACCAATGCCACTGCCGCTGCTTCTGCTGATGCTGTCGTTGTTGTTGTCGGCGTTGGCGTCAACGCCTGCGAACATGAAGTGGTGGTCGTGCTCCTCTGCGAGTCGCAGTTTCTCCCGGAAGTCCTTCTCGTCGACGTCCTCGAGGATCGAGCCGCGCGAGGAGCGCTCCTGGATGGTCTGCAGCGTCATCTGGTCGTGCGGGTTGCCTGGCGCCGAGAGCTCGTGCAGCATGCACGGGATCTGCTGACCAAACTGGCCTGGGATGCCTGTGTAGCGCACGCTGTCGCTCGTGAGGAAGTTGCGGAGCTGCACGACGAAGATGTTGGAGACGAGTGGGCAGTTGAGCTTGTAGCCGGCTGTGGCAATGTCCAGTAGTCCGCTGAGGTACTTGTGGAAGCGCTCAGCGCGCTTGCGCACGACCGAAGGGCTCGTGGATCCCCAGAGGCGCTTGCCCGGGAAGTGCACGTCGATCTTCTGCATGTCGCGCATGATTGAGGCACAGTAGTGGCAGTGGGGCGCCTGGAAGGGCTTGATAAGCTCCTCACGCAGCAATCGGAAGCTCGAGTAGCGGCGCGAAACCTGCCAGATGAGCCCGGCGCGAAAGTTCTCGACCACAACGTCGTACTCAGTGTGCGTCCCGGGCGTGGCCATGGACGTGTACGTGAGGATGGACGACTCGCGCGGCGTGACCGAGTGCAGCAAGAAGCCACGGAGGTTGTGCAGCTGCGCCGCGTGCTTGGCGAGCCCGTAGTGCTTGAGCTTGATGCGGCGCGCGCGCTTCTTGCGGCGGCGCGAGGCCTCGCGTTTGTAGTGCTGGCTGTCGCTCGGGAGGAAGTCCGGGTCCTGCTCGTGCTCGTGGGCCGGCTGGTGCTGTTGCAGCGGCGGCGCGCGCAGCGGCGGCCCGCGCAGCTGCGGGCGATAGCCGCCGCTGCTAGCGTCGCTGGCGCGCGTGCTGCTGCTCGTAGTGCTGGCGGTGGAGCAGACGCTGGCGCGCTGGTCGCTTGGCTGGCGCTTGGCGGCGCCCAGATACGTGGGGAAAGCGCTGCTGGCGACGGTCGGCGACATGGCGCGCGGCGTGGGGGCCATGGGCGGCGCGAGTGGTTCTGTCGGTCGCGCCGCCTGGCGGGCTGTCTGCTGATAGCGATAGTGATAGAGAGAGAGAGCGCGCTTGCGCGTCTGGCGAGAGAGAGAGAGAGAGAGAGAGCGAGAAGAGCGTCAAGGAAAGCGCTGCACTGTAAAAGCGGACGCGGCTTTGACTGGGCGAGTGTATGCGCGACTGACAGCGCAGAACCGGGCCGGAGGTGCCAGCCGGAGATCGACTCTTGCATACAAACTCGATGTCGGCAAGGCAATCTGGCTGGTTTCAGGCATTTCCTGACGATGCCACTGTGGTCAGAACAGGTCCACCAGCGCATCCGGCGGTGACAACAGGTTGCACCTCTCGCGCGGTCCCGAAAGTGCACGTTGGGGGTGAGTTTGCATGTCACCTCGGCGCAGTCGCAGCGCGCGCAGCGTTGTCTGTGTGCGGCGGCTGCTCTGCACGAGGGCGCAAGAAGCACAAGAGCGCGGACAAGCGAGTCAGCAGCATCGCACTATGGACGCCGCCCGCTCGTTGTCAGCTGCGAGGATCCTGTTGGAAAGCTCAAAGTCGTCAGCTCCTCCACCTAAGGTCGTCGCGCCGGCAAACGAGCGCAAGGGATGCGAGGCTGCTTGGCAAGAGAACCTGAGCCGTCGCTGACTCCAGCAAATCTGTTGCACGTGATGTGATGGTGAATGCAGCGGCCAACACGCTGTTCGTACTCGTGCAGTTTGCCCAGGCAGGAGACTCTTGACAGGGGCACACATGCCGCAAATCCTGGTCGGCAGCGTTTGCTGCCGCCGCCGCCGCATGATCGTGACGCATGTTGCGATCACTCGCGTGCTGGTGCGATCGACAAAGTGCTGTCGGACGAGCTGATCGCGAATTGAGGTCGCTCTTGACGATTTGCTTGTGGCTCTGTATCAAGTTTCCTGGGTGTTTATGATACATTAACATTTCAAAATTGAAACAAAGGCAGACAGTTTACAATGTAGCTTAGAAGCCACCTGGTCCAGAATCTCCCCGTTTCAGTGACCAGTCACAATTTCTTATCCTAGTGTCATGCCTCCCAGTCGAAGAGCACGAGCATCAGCATGCCAAAGCACACGCTGCTGCCGTCTCCGCCCGTCAGCGACGACGACGACGACGAGGCCCCGCTGCTCGTCGAGCCGGACGCGCAAACCTCCAGCGCACTCACCGCGACTGCCGCTGCGTCCGCCGTGCGCGCATTAAGCGCCTCCTCCTCCTCCTCCTCCTCCTCCTCCTCGTCGGCGTCATCGGCGACGGCGGCAGCGCCCACAAAGAAGAAGCGCGGAAACGCGTTCCTCACAAACGAGCAGCGGCAGGCGCTATGCTTGCATGCGAGCGCCGCCAAGTGTACACAGGCGCAACTGTGCGTGTGGGCGCGCGACGCTTTCGCGCTCGCCGAGCCGCTGAACCAGAGCACCGTCTCGCGTATCCTCGCCGACCGCGACAAGTATCTCGCGATCGAGGGCAGCTCGCTTGCGCAGAAGCGCCGCACGTACGTAGAACATCCGGAGCTCGAGGCTGCGCTCGCCCATTGGCTGCTCGTTGCAAGCCACCGTGGCCAGCGCGTGCAGGGTGACGCTATCAAGGAGAAGGGCCGCGCGTTCGCGCAGATGCTCGGCATCGAGAGCAAGATCTCGTTCTCGAACGGCTGGCTCACGGGCTTCAAGAAGCGCCACCACGCGGTGCTGGCGTCCGGCGACTCAATGGGGGAGACGCTTGCTGGTGACGACAGCGGCGCTGCTCAAGTAGCGGCGGGTGGTGCCAGCAGCGCGATAGTTGACCTGAGCACCTGGAGCTTGCAGCAGGTCGTCCAGGACTACAGCCCGAGCGACGTGTTCAACGTAGGCGTGACCGGACTTCTGTACGCGATGATGCCGGAGAAGCCGCCGCGAAGACCCAGTTCCAGCACCAACAGCAACGACCCGCAGCCCATACAAGAGAAGTTGACGCTGCTGCTTGCTGCGAACGCCACCGGCAGCGAGCGCCTCGACCCGCTCTTTGTCGGGAGATCGAAGCACCTCGTGTGCGAAGCTGGCTCCAGTTCGGGAGGAAGGAGAAAACAGCAGCAGCAGCAACAACAGGTGATGCTGAAAACTGATGAGACAGAACCCAGCTACACTTACTGCTACAGCGAGCGCGCATGGATGAACGCGATCATCTTCCAGCGGTGGCTCTGCACGCTTAATGCGAAGATGAAGGTCGCCGGTCGCTTCATTCTGCTCTTGATTGGCGATGCGCCGTCGTACATCACTCGAGGACTTAAACTCTCGAACGTCCGCGTGTTCCGAATCCCGAATGACTCGTCCATTACGCAGCCGCTCGATGCCGGCGTCTTCACAGCATTCAAGCGCCGCTACCGAAGACGACAGATCTTGCACGCACTCGACCGCCACGAGGCAGGCGAGACGGGTATCTTCAGCGTCACGGAGGTCCAGGCAATGAAGTGGTGCTGTGCCGCCTGGCGGAGTGTGCCGGCATCTTTGATCATCACTAGCTGGGTGGACTCGAACGTCTTTGGGGTGCCAATGCCGCGAAGCGATCCGACGCCGATGCTCGAGGCGGAGGACGATATCGAAGTGGCGGTCAAGGAGGCTTCGATCAGGCTACCGCTCAAGCGCGTCATGACTTTCAAGGAGATCCTGTTCCCACTCGACGAGTGCGAGAACTTGCACTTTGTTGGTACATCCGAGCTTGACTACCTTGCGGTGCGCGAGGAGCTCCCGTGGTCTCAACAGGCTACCAGCACAAGCACCACCTCGGCATCACCAGCAGATATCAACGAGGAAGCAAGTAGAGCTGCTGTCGAGGCAGTTCTCTCTGATGAGAACACAGGCCAAGTCGATGCAGCAAGTGCTAGCGCCGAATCAGCCTTGCACTCAACACCCACGGACGTGGCGACAACAGTCGAAGAACGAATGGACATTGGGCCGATCGAGCGAGCAGAGGAGGCCCTGCTATCACCTGCTGCGCTCGAGAGCGATCCTGGCAGCACTGGCTCAGCAACCGCTTTCCTCGAGCAAGACACTTCGCTCATCCCTGACGGAGAGCTTCTCGTGCACGTGCAGAAGATCGTGCCGCATCTCGAGCGGTTGGGGTGCGATGAGCGCACGATTCAGGTGATGCGGGATGTTCGCGAGACGCTCAAGCAGCGCATCGTGTTACCAGTCGCCAAGATCAAGACATCAGGAGGAGGCCACGGGTCTTCTAGCGGTGAGTTGTCGAGCATGCTCTCCCTCATATGACCGACCACCTGCGCTACGAACTCTACTCGACAGCGCATAGACACACACACGATACACTGTTTCCTAGACTCTTCTCTCCCAAGCGCTCAATGACTCGCTGACACTTCCGCGACCTCCTGTCGGAGCTTGGCGATCTCGAGGCGGCGCTTGAGGTCGAAGAACTCGTTTGACATGGCGTCATCGCGGTTGGCGAAGAGCGCGATCATGTTGCGCTCCGTCGCGATCGCGTTCTGCTCTGCGAGCAGCGCGTTGCGCGTCTCGTAAGCTTCCAGCTTGGCTCTGCGATACTTTGCGACCTCCGCCGCCGAATGCTGTGGTTGCTGCTGTGTGTGATCAGAAGACTCACACTGCTCTCCATCGTCAGCTGGCGGCGGCTCAGCAGCCTCCTCGCTCCCATCACTGCCTCCGCCTTCGTCGCCGTCAACGGTGTCAGCGTCATCACCGTTTTCTTCTCTCGCTTCCTCCTCCTCCTCCTCCTCCTCCCCCGTCCCGTTCACACTGGGCATCCTCCGCCTCCGCTTGCCGCTCCCTGATGCCGCGTCACCGTTCTCGAGCTGCTCCAATCCACCGCCGTGTCGCCGCCGCCGCTGTGCCATGTAGCTCGACGTGGACATGGCAACGAAATCCTCGTGGCGCGGGATCTCGCGACGCACGAGCTTCCAGACGTCCAGGTGCTCGAACGGCCGGCGTTTGGGGTCGTTCTCGCGAAAGAGCACGAGCGCTGCGTCCACACGCTCTCCCTCCGAGCGCATGGCGCCGCCTTCGTCGCGATCGGCAGCTTCAAAGCACGCGACAAACGCTGCAAGCTCTGCGCGCAGACTCTTCCAGCGGCCCTCGATCGCCGTCCACGTGCGCGGTGGCGCATGCGCATCCTCCGCCAGCTCGCGCTCGAACTGCGCTGCAACGCGCTGCCAGAACGCCGCGGCTCCATTGGGCGCGTCCCGCAACGCGGCAGCGATCGCGAGCACGAGCGACAGGTCCTCTGCACGCCGCCAGCTCTTGCCTCGCGCCATTTCCTCCTGCCGCGAGCCTGTTGATGACGCCGATCCGGCAATATATGCCGATCACTTGCAGCTGGACGAATACCACCTGAAGTCTGTAGTGATGGGTACGGTATCTCTGCAGGTTCCCTGAACAAGTACACAATCATGTTTCATTGGAAGTACTTACAAGAACACCACCTCTCCTGCCTTGTTTGAAACCTTCACCAGCTCGGTAGAAACACTTCAGTTGCCAGGGTTGAGCGAGATCTGGCGGTTCAGTGGACTCTCGCACGGGATCGCGACGCGGAGGAGGCCCTTCTTCTGGTATACCGCGACAAAACTCACAAGGTCTGGGTACACGGGTGTTGCCTCAGTCATCTCGGACAGCGGCACGGGCGAGTACGCGCCCGAGGGTAGGTGGTGGAAGAGGTAATGCGCGAAGGTCGGGACCATCGAACCAGGCGACTCGCCTGGGTCCAGACGCTGGATGAACGACGCGCAGTAGCACTTCTTCCTTGAGCTGTAGCGGATGAGGAAGCTTCCGACGCGCGGGTTCCGCGACAACAGCGCCTGGGACTCGTCTCGCTCCATGGCTCCGTGGAAGAAGCTCTCGAGTCCCTCCGAGCGCAGGCTGCACAGGCGTCGCGCGAGTTGGAACTTCTCGTCTGCCAGGAACTTGCCCACAAGTTTCATGCACTCTTCACCTCGAGCTTGCTGCAGTGAGTGAGTGCACCAGAGTTGTTTGTATACATCGTCAGTCACCACGCTCGAGTATTTTGATTGATCAACAGCATAAGTACTAGAAGAGTGGACGCACCGACAAGTGGTTGCACATGTGGCGCACGATGTAGACTCGCGTCTTGGTTCGAAGCACCTCACTGGGTGATTTCAGCTGCTGCTGCGGATCAGCGGAAGCCTCGAGTCCGAAACTTGTTATGCAATCGCATCACGATCCACAGCAGGTAGATTAGTTCTCTGAAGTATCAACGCGACACAGCAGCAGGCAGCTCGCAAACGCACTCGAGGTTGACGAAGTCGTTCCGGTTCGCGCGCACCACAGCGTCGTACTCTCGCGCAGCCCACATGCCGATCAGTTCGTGACCGTTGACGACATCCACGAAGAACATCCCGGCCGACTCGGGATCTTGGACCCAGTCCAGCACGGACGAGTGGAACGGACGGATGTTCCCGTCCGCGCCGACAAACAGCAGCGAGCCGAACGATGACGTCATCTCCTGCTGCTGGTACACGCTCCAGTTCAACATTGAGGCGATCACAGCGAGCGGAAACGGCTCGAACGAGGCGCACAGGATCTCCAGCACTGGACGGATGGAGTCCTGCGATAGGTTGCCCACCAGCACTTTACACCATGAGCACACGCAGCACCACACTCTCTAACATACACATCGACAACGACGCGCTCTTTGTACCTTGTACAGCAGCTCGTCAAAGTGGCTCTCGAAGAACTGCTGGAAGTATCCGCTCATACCGATCGGAAGCGACTCGAGCTGATTCACCGTCAAACGTCTCTCTTCTATCGCCTGTACGATGTTGACCGCATACAGAAAGAGCCCTTCCGACCGCTTCACGATCAGGCTGACTTGCTCTGGTGAAATCGAGCGTGAGTCTTTTGCGCCGACACTCTCTACAGCGGATGCGCTTGATGATGGCGCACTGCTGAGAGACTGCGATCTGTTTCGCCCCACCAGTCCAACGCCATCCGACGATTCGTCTGTGCTGTCACCGAGATTCTTCTCGACGAAGACCGTGATGTCTTGGTCATTCTCAGCGCGGAAAGTGTCCAGAACAATGCTCGGCGTGTAGCCTTGGAGCTTCGCGATGATCGCAGGGTCTTTTCTGCTCAAAACAACGACCCGGACCCACTTTGGCAGGCGCGACACCAGCGATGGGAGCGCCGACACGAGGCATCCGCTCGAGCCTGCTCCAGACCCCGTCGCAAAGTTCAAACCGGACGAGCGACCGAAGCTTGGGCGCGTCGGCACCGATAGTTCCTGACCACTCTGACCCGCTGCAAGGTGCTCCAGTCCATCGATGAGTAGCACCAACGGCTTAGCGGACTGCGGCCGCGCGATATCGTTCAGCGGCTCAACCAGCAGGCGAGTCAACAACGTGTTAAAGTTGGACACTGGCACGACCTCCTCGAGTGGCTCACCGGACTGCAGGAACGACGCGTACTCCGCCAGCTGCGTCGTCAGCTGGTATGCCAATGAGAGCACGCAGCGTCTGGCGTTCTGTGTCTGCTCGTCTTCCTGGAGCGCGAAATGGAACGCCGCGATCTCCGGGATCAGCTGGACCATCCGCGCAGCGAGAGCTGTTTTTCCCGACCCGATTGGTCCCGTGACCCAGTACACCTGACTCGCAGCAGGCTTCGCAATCCACCGCTCGAGATCTTTGAAGAGCCACTCGCGACCAGTAAAGCGGCTTGTGAGCTTACTGATTTGCTGCTGGAAGGAAAGCGGCGAGAGGATCGAGAAGAGGCGCGCTTGCTGGCCTTCGTGATCCAGCTTCCCTTTCAGAGCCGTCACGAGCTGGTCCAATCGGATAGCGTAGCGAACGTTGTTGATCGACACCGAGTCGACGAGTCGAGCGGCAGCGTTGGTTGCCGTCCACGTCTGGTCGTAGATTAAGCAGTCGGACATGTCGAGCCATTGGATGCGGCAGATCGACAGTGGGATCTCGCACTGGCGCACCATGAGTGGCACGAACCCCAGCCCAGCAGCCATCGCAGCGGAGATATCGTTCAGACAGACGCCGCTCGGCCTCCCGACGCTTTCGGGAGTCACCAGCAGGATCATTTTGCCGTTCTTCTCAGCTGCTGCCCACTGGAGCGCTTCTTCGTGCGCGTTCACATTCGCCTGCACGCTCTCAAGCGAGCCTGGGACCGGCGCCGGCGGTGGAGCGAACACGGAGAATCCTGCCGCCACTAGGTCATCGTGGAGCTGCTTCGCCAGCATGTAGCAGCTGTCATCAAAGCTGAACATGTAGCGAGTCTTGAACGCATCGCTTTCCGCGTCATCGTGGATCGTAGTAGTAGCTGCCAGTAGATCGGCTGCGACATTGCAGTCATTCTCCTGACCCGTGGACGAGCCAAGGTCCAATGAGCGAACAGAGTCCGAGCTTGGCTGCGCTAGGAGACGTCGGAGACTCCTGCCACGAGAAGCGCGAGTGCTGGAAGCATCGTACTCCGCCGCAAAGTAGCCGAAGTTCCCGGCACCGGCGACCGCAGGCACGCCATACGCACTCATGGTATCGAACTGGAGCAGCAACAGCAGCAGGAGCAGTAACAATACTCAGCTACACTCTCGCTCTTTTGCCCCCCAAACTACGCGAGGGAGCTTGCAGCCGACAGCCCTCGCACTTTCGGTCAACCCACCAGCTCCAGAATGGCGAAGAGCCGCTGGCATTTGTCTTCGAACTCGCGGCTGTGCACGCATTTTTTGATGAGGTCGTGCCACTCGTGGCTCCGCGCGTCAAGCTGCAGCTCGACCGGGTCCGTCGGCACGCAATCCCGCAGGTCGAAGAACGGCAGCATGCTGATGGACGGCGGCGGCTCGCTCTCAGCCACAAGCACGGGGAAGATGCTGAGGTGGTTCTGTCCCGCGCGCGCAATCTCGTTGAGGCAGTAGCCGTCAGGGCGGCGCAGCGCGTGCGGCGTCATGAGCAGCAGCACGCGCCCGTGCTGCTGCGCCTCCTTCACCCACGTCAGCGCGCCGTTGATACCGTTCTCCCAGTCGAGGCCGGCCGCGAGCTTCTCGACGTCGACCCACACTGTGTGTCCACGCTGCTGCACTGAAGGACGACACGACACCCGCGTAAGTCGCAACGAAAAATGAGATGGAATGAGAAGCGAGAAAATGAAGTGCGAGCTCAATCACGCACAGGCGTGCTTGAGGTGGAACGCGACGTGCTGGTAGCGGTCATGGCCGTCTGGGTGAACAGCAGGTGCATGGTGAGCGCGGAGCAGGAGAGCGAGAGCCAACATCTGATGAAACGGATTCGCGCACATGAGAGGAAGATCTTGAGCGGCGCGGTAGGCTTAAAGTGCAGCGTGTGCTCTCCTCCGCTGTCTACTGCGTCGCTGGCGTCGCGCGCGGGTGACGAGGGAGCGCACTGCCCGACGTGCGCAGTGACGCTGTGGGAGGCCAGGCACACGGGGCAGTCGGATGCGAGCATAGCTGCGCACTCGGCGTGCCGTGGCACTCCAGTTTTCGACAAACTCGGCTTGTTTCGGACAGATTGCGGTCTTCTTATTTGTTGCGATAAAATGTATCCACTCCTTGTTAACAAGAAAGATCGCAACTTCGAGGAGATCCACAGTACTGGCACTCCTCGAACTTCACCGGTACACCAGCTTCAGCCTCCGTACACTGCACGAAGTCCTTTTTATGAGTGGTGGGGAATGCTCCTTCGCTGCACCAGCAGCTCCGCTCGCCGTCGCCTCCGCTCGCCTGCGCTGCTTCCCATGACGACACCAGCCGCGCTCTCGACGAGCGCCAGCGCCCCGCTTGAGGAGCTGCCGTTCGTGCAGTACTACGTGGTGCGCTCAAGTGCTTTCGCAGCCGCCGCTTTGACCGAGTGAATGGCTACAGCATGCAGGCTAACTCCCCAGTGCGCGTCTGTCGGTCCATCCATCAAGAGACAAGGCGTATTCCACGCTGCGGAGCTCGAGGCGATCAAGACAACGCTGCAGGCGCCACTTCCGGTGTGCTTCCGCATCAACTCGAACGCGAGCGCCGCGCAAGCGTACGTCCTCCAGCGTCGAGTTTGTGGAGGTAAGAGTTGGAGTACATGACCGGCTGACAGAAGGCATGTCTGCAGGATCAAGGACCGGCTCGAGACAGAGTTCCCCACGCTCTTCGCCGACATCGTGCACGATGGCAAGCAGCTGTCTCCACCAGCGTAAAAGCGCTCACTTCTCGCACGCAGTAGGCTGGATGCATCACCTCGTTGCTGATTCGGAGTGCTTCGTGCTGCAGAGAGCTACCATGGTATCCGTTCGCGAAGAGCGCGTGGCAACTCGACTGCGGACGTAGTGACTTCTCCAAGCTCGGTAAGCAGATCTACTGTGCTTGCAGCACGTGACTTTCTTCCTTCCTCACGATAACCGGCGATCGATGGTGTGTTTGTTGCGTTTCGGAGCAGGTCGGGACCACCCGGAGGTTCAGGCGTTTCGTGACTTCCTCATGCACCACACGTCGGAGGGCAACATCACTCGGCAAGAAGCTGTGAGCATGATCCCGGCGCTGCTTCTCGACATCCAGCGCGAGCACCGCGTGCTGGATCTCTGCGCCGCACCAGGGTCAAAGACTAGCCAAGTGATGGAGGAACTGGACATGAAAGCAGGGGTGACTGGTGGGGCAGGAGCTCACAGCAGCAATGCCAGTGACAGTAGCAGCAGCGATGGAGGATTCATTGTCGCGAACGACGCGAGCGAGAAGCGCGGCTACTTGCTCGTGCATCAGCTCCAGCGACTAGGACTCGACAACGCTGTCGTTACTTGCCATCTTGGACAGGACTTCCCGGGTTTGTACGAGAATGGAGAACTGGTCAAGACGAACGTCTTCGACCGCGTCATCTGTGACGTCCCGTGCTCGGGAGATGGCACGATTCGCAAGAACAAGAATCTGTGGCGCCAATGGGCTCTCGGCAGTCCACTCACACTCTACAAGGTTCAGCTGGAACTCGCGCTACGAGCTGCCGCACTGCTCAAGGGCGGAGGCCTCATGGTGTATTCTACGTGCTCACTGAACCCGATCGAGAACGAGTCGGTAGGTGGCGGCGATGTGTGTTGTATGGTCGAACTACACGTAGTCTCACCTCCACTTCCTGCTGCTGTTCCAACCAATATTCAGGTCGTAGCAGAGCTCTTGCGGCGCGCAGATGGTGCTCTTGAGGTAGTCGACGCTTCGGGACTCCTTCCCAGCCTCGTGCGTCGCGAGGGACTTCGGTCGTGGCAGGTCGCGTATCAATCGCGAGACGTAAAGCGCTCGGAAATGTCGTGGTTCAACGATTACGAGAGTGTTCCGGACAACCTGCGCGGTGACCGAATCCCGAAGAGCATGTTCCCTCCAAATGTCGGATCGGTCGAGTCCGAGTCACTGCGGCACTGCATGCGCTTGTTCCCGACGGACCAGAACACGGGTGGGTTCTTCGTGACCCTTTTGCGCAAGAAGTGCGACCTCCCGGGTGAGTTCCAGAAGGGGCTTCCGTCGTTCGAGGACGCAGCTCGGCAGGCAAAGAGAGCCGCGAAGAAGGCGCCTGTCGACGAGGCTGGTGTTGTAGCTACGAAAACGAGGCGATGGCCAATCTCGGAGAAGGCGCAGCGACGTATCGACGCAGCGGCGTTGAAAGCTGCCGAGCAGGAGCGAGGAAACAGTGAAAGCTTGACGGCTCAGATGCACCAGTATTCCAAGCTGCGTGTAGATCACTGGAACCACATCCGCGACTTCTACGGCATCCAGGACCACTTCCCGCACGTAAGTGATCGCTTTGTGCGCATGCGGAGCTGCTGCATCTCGGAGATTGACAGTTGTCGCACACTCGCTTGTGATGTCAGGAACACCTCTTTGCACGCTCGGACGGCGCGATTTCCGTGTGTCTCGTGAACTCGAATGTGCAAGACGCGTGCCTTGCTGGCCGTGATCTCAAGGTAGTGTGGCGTCTGACTCTGTGGTTCGTGCAAGCCCTTGTTCATACTCGTATTCTCCTGGTGTGATGCGGCAGATTCTGAACACTGGCGTTCGAGTGTTTGCCCGCGTGCAAGCTGGTGACCGCCTGATCTTCCGTCCCGCGGAAGAGGGGCTCTCGCTGGTGTTGCCGTTCATCACGAAGCGCAAGGTCGTTGTGTCCGCGAGCGACATCGCTCGAATTATGTCTCCGGCCTCATCGGCGAACGGCCAAGCGCATCCACTGGAGTGTTTCAGCAGCGATTTCCAAGCCCAGATGGAGCAGATGCGAGCATCGAGCGGTGTGGGTCCGGTGATTGTGCTGGTGCCAACAGAAGCTGCAGTCGCGGACTCGAGAGTGGTGGCGTTGCCTGTGTGGGTTGGCGACAAGTCGGTCGTGCTGCTGGCCGACAAGCTGGCGCAAAAGCGCCTCGCGAACAACTTCGCGCAGGTGGGAGCAGCGTAGTTGCTGTGATCGATTGATCGATCTCGGCTCCGACCGAATATGCCTCGCAACACTCAGCAGTTTAGTTTGCGAACAAGCGAGCGAACGGCAAAGGACGTCGCTCACTAGATGCTCGATAGTGGTTAGTCTGCTCATGAACACGAACCGATCCAACTCGACAGCACGCTGTCACTTGTGAAAGGCATTGCACTTTGCCAAAAGTCAGACACGTCGAGCAGCCTGCTACTGTTGCGAAAGGAAAAGATGAACGACTAGGAAGAGATTGACGGCATCCGACAGATTGGCTAGGAAGTACATGTACGCGAGGGCGTGGGCGGGAAGAAGAGAAGATGGAGTAGCGAATGTGACATAGATTGGTTTGGCTTTAGAAGTACGCGAGAGCGCGACCGTGCTTGAGATGCAAGATCGGCTCTCAGTTCGGAAGCTGGGTGAGGATGCGGAGCGAGAAGACCGCGAGCAGCACAGCCTTGGAGAGCTCACCCAGCCCGTAGATGACGTGGTAGACTGAGGATGGCTGAGTATTCGTCTTGACGGTGTGGCGCAGCTGCCCGAAGAGCGTCTTCTGGTGAAACGTCAGACTCTCGTCCGGCTGGCTCTTGAGCGCGTCGTAGAGCACAAACTGCGCACGCAGCTCCAGGCGCGGGTAGAGCAGCGCGAACTGCGCGCCGAGGATGACAGTAAGCGCCACAATCACGCCGGAGACGTCGAGCGGCGAGACGTGCGACTTGCCGAAAAGCTGCACGAGCCAGAGTCCGAAGCAGAGCGCAAGCTCGACCGCGTTGAGTGCCGCGAAGACCGTGCGGCCGACGTCGAGCGCGAGGTGGCGCGGCACGAACGGCGCGCGGAACTTGACCCACGCCTCCATGAACGAAATCGCGAGCACGAAGCCGAGCCAGAGCGTGGCGAGGAAGGCGCTCGCGGTGCTGTTCGGCACGGACGCGGCGCGCGCGAGCAGTGTAAACGTGATGCCCGCGGCGCTGTACACGCCGCCGAGCGCCAAGAGTTCTTTTTTCACCATTGGTGGGTGGTCGCTTGCCTGCTTGTGCTGCTGGGCGCTTGAGCGGGAATGAGAACGTCGAGAGGAGGTTTTCTCCTCTCGCTCATGGTGCAAAGATACGAGGTGATGAGATTTTCAGGGCCACCGTGTGGGCTTGTCGATTCGGCTCGCGTTCGTTCGCTCACTGCCGCCGCAGCCCACGCTCTTCGGAGCTTGCTACCGTCTCTCACGACCAGAGCTCGACGCGATGCTCATTCTTCGCGGCCACACCATCCGCCAGCTGCTACATGTTCCGCGCCGCATTGACGTCGAGTTGAAAATGCAGAAATGGCCTCGGACTAACTTTCTCCAGTCTACCGAGCACCTCTGCTGCTGTGCTTATCGTCTACATCTGCTGCTGTCTCGCATTGCTACCAGTTCATCGACGGCGACTCGTGTGTCCCTGCAAGAACGTGTCAAGAGCGCGAAACTTGATCTCCAATCCTTTGGCAATCTGGTAGAGCGAGCGCAGATGGCATCAGCCAACCTGACGAGGACAAAGAGATCGACAGACAAAGAAGAAAACTGTCTAGCACACTCACGCACCTCGAGTGTTTTGGTCGGATCTCGGTTCGCAGGCAGGATGGCCTGGAGCCAGAACGAGAAATCGATCCCCTCGACGACGGCCGGGCCGCTCCTGTTCGAGCCTTTCGATCTCGCAAGTCTTGGCTCGAGCACGTAGCACACGGTCACGAGCGGGTCCTCGAACCTCTTCCACTGTGACGGGGACGGCGACGGGCGGTTCGCATCGTGATTATGTCTGATGCCCACTCCGCTATCTTCACGCTCCGCATTCTGCTGGTGTGGCTCACGGAAGATGCTCTGCTGCGAAGACGTCGTTTTCCAGACGATCGTGTAGCTGGAACTCCCGGACGGATGCTTCCGCTCTTCGTACACTCGCCGCACGAGACAGTTGAAGCGCGAGTCCGTCATCTTACTTTCAACGATGCGGTTGCCATCGCTCGAGAAGCTGAGGAACGACACCTGGCGACTCCAGAAGCACACGTCCTCGCGCGACGAGAGCGTGTCGAGTATGATTAGCTCCTCATCCTCAGTGTTCCACATCTTCCATTGGGATGGATCATGGAGGAAGAGCAGCATCGCGTCCACATCTTTCGCCTTCATTTTCATCGAGCCCCGGAGCTGCGATATCATGCTCGTCGGCTCACGCGAGCTCGCTTGCAAAGGAAGGCTCTCCATCTGCGAAGAAACGTAGACTTTATACCCCGCTTGCTGGTAAATTTTCGTCCACTCGATCTCGGCGGCGGGGATGAGGAGAGCTTTGGTGCCTGTGCTCGCTCTCGCAGCATTCGCTCCAGCAACGCGCTGGTGTGGCGATGACTCGTCTACCTTCAGGAGACTGCCGAGCTTGGTAAAGCGAGTCGCTTGCACTACTTCGCGCCTTGAGAAGCCGGGGATGGAGACTGCGCCATACGTGGACAGAAGCGAGAGCGCGAACGTCGAGAACGCTTGCTCGTCAGCCGACTCTGCTTTGTCTCCAATGTTTCCGAAGCTGAAAGTCGTAGGTACTTTCAGGGCCTCGCTGAGCGTTGGCTCAATGATGCATTTTGTGCGTAGGTCTGGAGGCAGGAAAACTCGAAATACCTGAGCATACCGCTGCACCATCGTGGATCCGCCAGCGATCAGAACCTTCACCAAACGACCTGGGTAATACTTGTGTGTCTTCAGCAAGACACTGCGAACAATCTGAACTGTTCGACTAAAGCTGCTGTGATACTCCCACCCGGAGCAGTCCAATACCAGGACAAGTTCGCTGTGTGCCACGCCGTTGACAAAATCGTGGTAGCTCCAGATGAACTCCCACAAGTAGAAGAAGTAGCGCTCGACTGTAAACGGAGAGACGTTGTGACGCGCGAGACTGGTCCAGTCCACTGAGTTCAGCGACACCAAGAGAATTCGCCGACCTTGATCGTCACGGTCCAAGAATCGAGCTGGGAAGAACTTCTTGATCGCGAAGTATGAGAACTGCGGACGACCGAGAATCGTCTCGAGCGCGTTCTCGAGGCGGAAGCGGCGCACATCCTCTTGGCGTATGCAATCACTTGATGTCTTCATCGATACCGAGTCGGACAAATGCGATTGCTCAAAGTCTCCGATGTCACTGCGCTGCGATTGCAATACCTCTGGCCGCACCTCCAAGGAAAGAAGCGTCAAGAACCACTGAAGCTTTGCGCCTTTCAGTCTTTTCCGGTACCATGCAGCGAAGAAGTGCCACAGCAGCGGAGCGACAACATCAAGCACCAGCACCTGAACAACCACGGCAAGGATGACCACTTGGTATCCGCACGGAGTCTGCCAGCGCCAGGAGTTCGTCCAGCTGATTGGAAGAAACGCTGAGTCTTGAAAATGACGGCTCACCAAGTATACAGGCATGAGCCCGCACGAGATGAGAACACCGGCAAATCGCAGGCGCATCTTGAGGAACCTGAGCTCCATCTGAATATCGATCCGTCGATCCAGCTGAAGCTCAGCGCGGTACCTCAGCCATATTGTAAATAGTGGGAGTCGCTGACTACTGGAGAGCGTGCTACTGCGAAGAGCTTCATCATTCTGTGAATCGGTGATGATCGAGTCCCGTTCTGTCATGGAGTCGATGTTGGCAACAGTGTGGAGGATTGACGACGACGGTGACAGGAGAGCTCTTGATAAATCCTCCATTGACAGCTTGAACGTGCTTCCACTCGTGAGGTGAATCGTGATATGGTCGTCAGCGTCCAGCTCTCCGAGCGCGATCTTCTCACTCCATCTCGGGGACTCAAAGACAAGCTGCCGCACGTAGCAGTATCGCTGCGTTCTAGAGAGCTCGAGCTCGACACTCTCGACTTTCGGACATTTTGGTGACTCATACCTGTCGTTCGACCTCCAGAATGTGACAAAAGAGCGCTCGGCGTGGATCCACTGCGGACTCTCGATTGCGTATGACAGCACTGACGCCCACTTGGCGCACGACACTGCATCGTCAGAGTGCATGGAGAGAACCTTGCCATTGTGGAGCTCGATGTCGAGCTCATGAGGTCGCGCAAACTTTTCGTATTGAACGCGTCGGCAGTCTTTCACGAAGAGGTCACCGCGTGATTTGGCGTTTCGACTGCTCTCGAGCGTCACGTTCGGTTCGAAGCGATGGAGTGCCACTTGCGTAAGCACGAAAAAGCGTCTCTTCCAGATCCTTGTGTGGTCTGTCCGACGATGAAGAATGCCGGAGTGGAGCACACCGACAAATTCGCCTGTGGCAGTACGATCTGCCATGTGCTCCTTGGATCTCGCGATAACTGACTCCTTGCCTCCAAGCAGCGGATTGACGTCGATCGGTAACTGGGTGTTCCGAGAGACAACGACAACTTCGCACTGGAGAAACTCGATATGAGTGTCTAAGCCAGCTGATGCATTGGTGAAAAACTTGTGTTGCATCACACATCCGTTCGTGAACGGCGCCTTCCGAACACGGATGAGTCCTGGGATGCACACGCTGTCTCCGCCGCAGATCTCGCTCACTGGTGCCTCCGTGGACGAGCGCCGCAATCCCAGTTTCTTGTGCATCTGGTACTTTGGGTGATCTCGCGGCACCTCCGATAGCGCGTCGTTGCATTTCAATAGTTTGCTGGGGTACTCGACTGTCGCGATCTGCTTTTGCTCGAAGACGACCACGAGCGCCCCGCCGTGGTTGTCAACCGCCAAGTATCCGGCATGCGGCGAGCGCGAGGCGATGCCCAGGATGCGGCCGCGCTGGTCCACGAGCTCGACCGGGTCGTTGTAGCACACGGGCTGCTCAGGCTCTTTCTCGAAGCCCTCGGCAGGGATGATGGTGAACACGGCGGTCGTCACAAGTCCAGTACTCGCCGACTGGCTCTTGGGCTCTACGGGCGGCACCACGACAAGCGCCGGCGCCTTCCCCAGCAGCGACGACGGCGACGACGCCGAAAAAGCCGACGAGGATATCGACGCCGTTGTCGGCTCGTGGACGGCGAGAAACGGCGCTTGCTTGTCGTCCGTCGGCCCGACGAGGCGCAGCATTATCCGCGTGGTGTAGTAGCGTACGACGCTCGTCTCATGCTCGGCGTCGATCCCGACGACGTCGCTGCTGCCGTCGTCCACCAGCTGCTCCGACTGTTGCTTGCGTTCGCTCTCGCGCATGGACGCGAGCGCCGACAGCGGCGCGGCCATCACGAGGCTCTCGCGCATCGTGTGTTGCGAATCGTGGCGCCGGCCGGGCGCACCTGTTGAAGATCATGGCTGTATTCGGAGTCTCTGCGCGCCGTCGAGTCTACTTTCGCTGTTTTGCATGCGTGGCTGTCTTGAATCCGCCATTTCCGCGGGCGGCGCGTCCAGCTGCGGGGTTTTTCCCATCCTTTCGTGCTCAGACGCGCAGTTCTCCGAAGCCACTGCGTCGATTGCTCGACGCATCATCACATCACCCACCAGCAGCTCCGCTCTTCTGCTGCCGCTCGCGCTCTGCTGACGCGCCGCTCGCTCTGTGACGCGCCGACCGCTCTGTGACGCGCCGACCGCTCTGTGACGCGCCAATGATCAGCTTCGACACGTTCACGGGCCAGCTGCACGACCCCAGCAGCGGCAGCAGCAGCGGCGAAGACACCGGGAAAGCCTCAGGAGCCTCCGTCACGTCGGGCGACACCGCCGATTCCGGTGCTGAGATGCCGTCGCGCTGCAGGCTCGCCGCGGACGCCGAACACGACGCCGGCTCGCTGGCGACCGGCTCCGATGACAGCGACACCTCGAACCCGTACGACCTCTTCCACGAGCGCACGGCGCCAGTCGCAGCTGCGCCATCGTCGATGCCGCCATCGCCATCACCTTCAAATGCTGGTGGCCGGCGCCACCGGAAGCACCGGAAGAGCAGCGCGGCGCCACCGCCGCCGATCGTCATTCCGGTGCCAGACGCCGGCGAGCATGTGGCACTACAGAACCAGCAGGAGCCGCCGACGGAGAGCGGTGGCCGCGTGCTCCAGCTTTTTCACTTGCTGACGTTCAAGAACCAGGCGAGCGACGCCAAGTCGGCGCTCGTACAGCGGCTCGTGGCCGTGACGAATGTCAAGGAGCTCATCATGTCGAAGGCCACGGAGGACCAGATCGCGTCGGCAGCGAACGACGCGATCACAGACGAGATCCTGGCGAGCGTCGACCTGGAGGACAAGCGCAGGCAGAGTGTGACGTCGTTTATGGCCAGTGGCCAGGCTACACCGAGTGCGTACACTGCTGCCGGTACTTAGTGTGGCACGGGTCATCTCGTGAGGGAGTGCTGACAAGTGCTACTGAATGTGCTGCTGGTACAGACTGCGTGGAGACGGGGAATTTGGTGGCCGCGCTGGACGAGGACAGCAGCAGAGCGATCATCACGACAGAGCACTACAGTCCGTACCGAGTGCTGGAGCTGGTGGACGTGCTAGACTCGACGACGGGCGGGATGGTGAAGCTGATCTTGACGAACGTGCGGCGGCGCGCGCCGTTCTCGCAGCGGTCGCGGAGGAGCAAGGCCATTGAGTTTTGCAGCTTCTGCACGGCGTACAGCGACCACACTGCCGCGCAGCATCGCTGCCGGATCTGCGGTGCCGCGGGGCAGCACCGCAGCAAATCGTGTCCGAAGAGCGCGTCGTCTCCGAGTTCGTTCACGCCTCCGCCTCGCTCGAAGACACCCGAGACCAGCACGGGGGGAAAGTCGTACTGCACGTTCTGCTCGGCACTGGTGAACCACACGACGCAGACCCACCAGTGCCGCAACTGTGGCACCCTCGGAGCGCACCGGAGCCGCAGCTGCAACAAGAAGCCGACAGGACGAGGCAACCGATGGGTCGGATCTCCCATTGAACAGTTCCGCGAGCGCAAGTTCTGCGATCTCTGCGGCGTGTGGCGATATCACACATCAAATGAGCATAAGTGCAGCATCTGCTCGGTCGCGGGAGAGCACCGTAGCAAGAACTGTCCTTTGAAGGTCGCAAACAAGTCTCCAGGCAGCGGCGGTCGCACTCCGAGGATCAACCCAGGCAGCGGATCGCCAGCAACTGCACTGCATTTCTGCTCGTTCTGCGGCAAGCAAGCCGCTCACAGATCTGAGGAGCATCGATGTCGCGTCTGTCAAGCTGTCGGCTCTCACCGCTCGGGTGAATGTCCTGAGCGAGCAAATCTGCCGCAATCGGTTCTTTCCTACTCTGTGACGACGGCGACGAAGGTTATCGAGAAGGTGCTGCCAACGTCGGCCACGTCTCTGGTGTGGAACAGCATCGATAAAGTGGGTGATGTCGACACGATCCTCAAGAAGACGCTGCAGCGCATTGGTGTGTGGGGTGGTGGGTCGCAAACGCCGATCACGACGCCGTACGCGCCACCAGTGGGCTCTCGCGAGAGCAACAGCAGCGTGCGGATCGCTGCGCCATCATCCTCTGCGGTGAATGTCGCGGGTGTGTACGTGCTGTCGTACGCGGAAGGGCGATCGGTGGTTCCGGAGCGCATTCTCAAGTACATGCGGCTGCTGATGCACCACGAGATCTCGGTGAACGCCTTCTCGGTCGTCGTGCGATTCGACCCGAGGTCGTCGCACTGGGAGCTTGAGAAGCCTGGCATGGTGACACCACGCTCACTGCCGTCGAGCCCGACGATGAGCGAGCAGCTGAAGAAACGCATGGCCAAGTACACGCTTCAGACGTTGCTTGGCGCGAGAGAGAAGCTGGTCGTGATGGTGCTGGAGCAGCGCAAGCAGGTGTTGCAGCTTCAACAGTTCCAACAGCAGTCTCAAGCCCAGCAGACACATCAAATGAACGCGTTGGAAAGCGCGGAAGCTCCGGGTGCAGTCGCCGTCAACAGCTCGTGACGAGCGAGTTGAAAATGAAGAACGCAGCTCTCCAAACACTGCAAGAGTTCAATAAACAAAAAGCTAACGAAGCTGCCTCTACTAACCTGTCCAACTTCGTGCTGCCGCACCGGCGCCAACGCCTCTCTCACGCCGCTGCACCGCCGTCGTCGGCGCCCGAAGCCCCGTCTCGCATGCGCTCACTCTCTCTTCGTCCAGCGTTCTTGAGTCGTCACCATCTCGCCTACTCCACAGAACACTCGTCGACGATGCGCGCGAACCTGTGGATGTGGTTGATGAAGAACTCGCCCGTGCGCTGGTTGTTCACCTCCTCGTCCACGAGCACGAGGTTGTTCGCCAGGTAAAAGTGCACGTCCGACTTGAAGTTCGCGCTGTGGATCTTGTGCGCGATCAGGTCCGCGCGTGCGCGGTCCACGTCGACGCCGCGGAAGAGCGCGAGCTTCTCCAGGTCGATCGAGCGGTAGAGCTTCACGTACGAGCGCAGCGCCGGCACGTGCTGCTGGCGCGCAACGAGCTCCGCGAATGCTCGCTGCTGCACCTGCGACGCCTCTGTGCTGCGGTTCACGGGCTTGCCGTCCACAAGAGGGCACGCCGGCAGAATGAACTTGGGCGCCGAGAACGAGAAGAGCTCAGTCAGCGCCGACGTGTCGCCCTTCTGGAGCTTCGCCTGCTTGTCGCCGTACTTCTCGCGGATGAGCGAGTGGATCTGCTCGTTCACGCGGTTGCCCGGGCACAGGTAGAGCACGATCGAAAGCAGCGCCACCGCCTTCTCCGTCATCTTGTTGAGCTGGTCGTAGTCGGCGAAGCGCGAGTAGTAGTTGCGGCTGCGCTGCACCTGCAGGATGATCGTCGAGAAGGAGCGAATCGCGCCGGCAAAGTCCTGCAGCATGAGCTGCGCAAAGCCCATGTGGTAGAACACGGACACGTGGCATGCCGGGGACTTCTCGTGGATCTGGTCGTTCGTCTTGACCTTGGGCTCCGCGCGCGAGCGCTTGTTGAAAAAGTCGATCGGCTCGAGGAGCTTGAGCGACGTGTAGTAGTCGCCGTAGAGCACGTTCGCGCGCGAGAGCGTGATGAGCGCGAAGTAGCCGAGCTCCTTGATGGTGTCGGACGGCGCCGCGACCACGTTCGAGTCGTTGCCCTGCTTGAGGATCTCGACGATCTTGGAGAAGCGCACGAGCGCGTGCAGGTAGCCGAGCACCTTGGTGGTCTCCCAGATGTCCTGGTTCGCCTCGTACTGCGCGATCTCGCTCTCCGACTTGGACGCGACCTTCGCGCGATACTGCGAGTACGACTGGTACTGGTAGACGAACTCGCCGACAAGATCGAAGAGCCACTGCGACGGCAGCGCCTCGATGTCGAGCGACTGGTCGAGCACGCCGTCGAAGATGGCGCAGTACGTGTTCCAGGACTCGACCTTGAACTCCATGCCGGGCTGCGTGCGCGAGAACATGTGGCGGAAGTAGATCTGCTTGTAGAGCAGCAGGAACGTCGGGTCGCTGTCCACGAGCGACTCCACGGCGCTCGGCTCCGGCCACGACGTCTGCTTGAAGTAGTTGTTCGTGAGGTTGTGGAACTCGCGGTCGTACAGGCGCGCCATCTCAGCGCCGTTGCCCGAGATCAGGTGCGTGTACATGAGCGTGAACCAGTTCTTCACGCTCTCCGGGAGCAGAAAGTCCGCAGGCTTCTCGTCGCGACGGTCGCTCGTCATGGTGGCAATAGCTCGAAGTGACTTGTGGGTTGCTTGCTGGACTAGGCTGAGCTGGTGCTGCTGTCGCTTGCTCGCTCGCTCGGGCTCCTGCGCTTGCTTGCCACGTTCCCCCTTTTCGGCTTGTGCTCCGAGGTCGAAAATGACTGGTTTTGGCTCGGATGGAGGGAGGGGAGCACGACCAAGTACGTGGAGACCATGCCTTTGACTTGGGAATTGTATAGTGGTTGGCAGCAGAGGAATCCTCCCAGCTTGACAAGCCAGACGATTCGCCGCAAGACTTGGTCGGGTACCCTCTCAAACATGTTACGACCCATCGCTTTTGCAAGGGGCAACAACAAATGACACTTCAAGCGCTGCACACAGCCCAGCACAGTACAATCAGAGCCTGGAGCATGGCACCGTGAGGTCCCTCCCAGCGCCCATGGACACCACCAACACCAGCAGCGGGTCGGAGACGCACCAGCGCGCGATTATCTACGCGGGCGTCAGTCCGGCGCGGCGCCGGCGTCCGGAGGCTGCCGCGCTCAGTGTTCCAAACTGGTTCGACCTTCCGCTGCTGCTGCCCGAGCCGCACCCGGTGGCTGCGCGGGTGCAACGCGTGCTGACGCGGGACGACGAGCGCTCTGCGCAGCAGCAGTCGCTCTCAGGCAGCCACGTGCCCAAGATCTCCCGGCTCTCGCCCGTAAAAGACCTGCTGCACCACAAGGCGAGCAGCAGAGCGGCGCTAGCGGGTGCTGCTAGTGTGCAACATCTCGGAGTGCGCAATGGACCGAGAAACCACGCTATAAGGCAAAAGAAGCGCATTACGACGCACGCGGGAGCGCCCGTAGTGCTCGACCGAATCGACCGCAAGTCGCGCCTCAAGGAGAAGATCTGGAAAGACCTCAATCGATTTGGACTCTGGTACGTGGCAGGCGAGACAGCGATGGACGGCGCTGTCGACTCGCTAGACAGGACTGCCGACGCGATCATGCAGCAGTGGGAGGACGCGACGATGATAGACGGCGCTCTTGGAGCAAGAGAGCTTGGCAACCGATTAGGCTCACACACAGCATCAACACAGAGGCAATCGGCGACGACTCGGATCGAAGACTGCAATCATGACGATTTTCCGACACGAAGTAAACAACCTGAGACGCTGTCGCCTGTGTTCATGACAGCTCTGCCTGACTCATCAGCCTTAATGGAGAGTAGACAAACGAATTTCAATGGACCAGAAGAAGACGACGATGAAGAAGTTAACAACGACAACGACGACGGTGATGAAGGAGAAGAAGATGAAGAATCAGATGCTACCACAAATGGAGTGAGACGTGATATCCGTCCGCCAGGGATGAAGCGACGGCAACGCCTAAAGGAGCTGCACTACTTTGTCGAGAAACAACTGCAGAAGCGGTTGTTCAAGTCCTGGGACACAATCGAGATTGCGTTCACTGGCAGCGGCGACCTCACTGTCTCTCAGATCGTCAAGTTTTTGCAACACTCGGATGTGCAACTGAGCGCCTCGGATGCAAGCAAGGTGCAGGCGATCTTGGAGAAGCACACTCGGGACAATCAAGCAAACCAGGAAGTGAAGAATTTGCTGTCAACGATTCCAGAATCTAACAACGAAAGCGAGAATACAGAAACTTCCATCCACCAGGCACTCGCTGGCAAATCGAAATCCAAGCCGAACACACTATCCTTTAGCGCTTTCAGCCGCATCTTCCGCACGAAAGACAATCTGGAGGCGCAGAAGTGGAAGCGAGAGTTCGATCGAGAGAAGATCCGCCAGCGGCACGAGAAGGAGATCTACGAGAAGGAGCTCGCTGCGCTTGAAGAGAAAGGTTTGGCTGATGCACGCATATTGACTGGAGTCTTTGCTGTAAAGGCGAGCTGACCACTTTCTGCATCTGTTGCTCGACATGTTCGCTTCAGTGAAGAAGCGCCTCGCCGAATCCGCGAAAGTCATGATCGACATCCTCGCCCAGTTTCGAGTAGATCCGCGTGCCATTCCGTGGGAAAACAACGAGCAACGACTGGAGATGCGCGCACAGCTTTTTGAGACGATTTTCGCGAAACCTCATCGCCGTCAGCTGCTGCAGACATCATCAAGTTCTCCTGAATCGGATGGTGCCTCTCTTCCAGGTGGGTCCAACATACCTGAGAAACTTAGTGCGCGGATCGTGGAGTCAGCGCTCTTGCAAAAGTACTCGCGAAATGGACACTTCGACTTGATCGAGGCGGTTCCTGCCGCGTACGTGTTCCACGACTTTGTCACCGACTGCATCAAAAAGAGCTTCGAGCGATACTGGCAAAAGTGCGAAGCAGATCAGTGGCCGGAGCGGCAGCTGATCTTCCAGTTCCGCCTCAAGAAGCAAGTATTCTATGAGTGGAGGCGATTCACAAAGCACGCCGAGACGCTGCGGCGATTTGTGATGCGAAAGTTCGTGGCATGGAAGTACATGACAAGGAAGCTGCACGAGCACTATCAATTTGTCCGAGTCACCTTCTGGCCGTTCTACGTGTGGAAGCGCCATCTGCAGCAGCAGATCATCGCACGAGGCAAGAGCTCGTTTCTCAAGAACGTCGTGCTCACTTACATTCAGTTGCGGCATTTTCGAGCGTTGAAGGCGCGGTACCTGCGAAAACAATGGAACAAGCGCCAGACAGCGAGGCTACTTAGCGAGAAAGCAAGTAAGCTGCTTCAAGTCGCCTGGGATGAATGGAAGAGCAGAACCGAGGCGCGAATTGTCATCCACCGGCTCTGGAAGAGCCACGGTCACGTTCTTCAACGCCTGCACAAATTTTACATGGTAAGGGTGACATTCTACATATGGAGCTATTTCGCGATCCTCAAGAAGGACCTACAGCGACGGAAGTATAGATGTTTCTTCGACCAGCTCTCGCCTGTAAGGAAACAGCGAACCCAAGCAGCGAATGTGCAGGATGATTGGGTCGCAAACGGACAGACAAACGAGTCGAATCACGCATTAAGCAACGAGTCGGAGAGCCAAGGTCTCGTCGGAACCAACAGCATAGGTGCAATCGGAGGTTCATCGCTCACGAGAATCATGGAGACGGAACTGGGACAGAAGATCAAGCGAAAGAGTCGTCTGTACGACCTCTGTCTGGCGCTCTACTTGAAATACCGGGAGAAGGATCGCCGCGAGATGGTCGGGAATGTGATCACGTTTCGCAAAGTGGCGAGGAAGTTCATGGTACTGCTGAAGAGAGTCGTTGAGCATGAGAAGAAGAACCGGTTTGCGTCAGATTTGGGTGGTTTCCGCATTCTGCGCCAGCGATTTCAGCAGTGGATGCTAGGGACGTTCTTCAAAGAGCAGCTCGGCTTGTCATCTGACGACATCGAACCCAGCAAGGACAATAACGAGGAAGAGGATTTTTCGGGCGACGATGTAGACAGCACTGGTCGCATCGTGCTACACTGGAGACGGGATCGCGAGTGGCGGCAACTTGCCATCGAGGAGAACCCGAGTCAAGCGCAGCGTCTTCGCGAGGATCTGCGCGTGATTTTCGAGAATAATAGCCGTCGGGCCGAGCTTGTACTCGACCGCGAAGCGGCGTTCATGCGCAAGCATCAGACCGAGGAGGCTTTTTTGCGCAAAGAAGCAGGCGCAACGCTTAAGGTCAGGTCGACTCAGATGCAGCAGTCCCAGTTGATCATGCGCACGCGAGGGCATCGGATGCATGACGTTCTTGATCGAGTGTACGACGACTTGCTCCGACAGCACACGCGGAGGCAACTGAAGTCAAGTTTTCGCAGCATACGAGTTCTCGTGATGATGAAGTACACCGAAACACTGTGCCACCGAGCACAGCTTCGCAATTGGCTACGACTGTGCCACCGCTTTCTGTACTGGGAACGGCATATGGAGGCCTTCTGGCGAGCGAAAACCCAGTATCACGTTTTCCAGACGCTGCTCAAGCACGCTGTCTGGAAGTGGAAGTTTCAGACGCCTGGTTTGTCCCGGAAGCTGCAGCAGCGTCGCGAACTGGTGTACAAGTACGAGCAATTCCTAGAGCACCACCGTCTGTTGGACGGCAGCTTAGCGTCTTCGCGCCTCGCTTTCACGAAGTTCTCGCCCGCGAACTCTTTTCACGGACTCTTCTTCCGCTGGGTGCAGTTCGCACAGTTCCAGCACGCTGCCAATCGGATGGTCCTGCTGGTGCGAGAGAAGAAGGAATTTGCCCTCGTCCAGTCAGTCTTTCACGCGCTCAAGCTGCACGTGAAAGGCAAGTACACGTTCGAGGAGCGGCTGCGAAAGCGGCCGTTCCTGCTGCGTCAGGTGGAGGCAGATCTGGACGCGTACCACTGCAAGCTGATCTCGCTGCGAGCGCGACTTCCGACAACTCAGCTGCGCAAGAAGCTCGCGCTCAAGCGCGCTTTCCTCCTGAACGCAGCAACGGGATCGCCAACGCTCAAGCAACTTTTCCAGGAGCACGAGGAAGATGTACGGAGGCGGCTGGCTCTTGAGAACCGTCTCATGTTCACTGCCTACAACGAGCGCAAGATCCACAACTACGCCGAGCGCTCATCGCCCCTCTTTGGGGCTGCGGTCGGACGATCATTTGCATACGAGAGGGCGCCGCCATTCGGCAGCATCGGCGAGGTGGCAATCACGTGCGGTAAGAAGGTGGACGGCATCTCGTTGGTTGTCAAGACGAGCGCGTCGGTCACCCACGAAGGCGCGCTGCACGGCAACCCGTTCGGCACCCGTGATGTCTTCGTGCTCGCTAAGGGCGAGGTGCTCGTTTCGATTGAAGGCTTCGCGTCGCAGACCGTGTTCGGCCTGCGTTTTGGCACAAGCACTGGGCGGCACTCCAAGTGGTACGGCCACTGCGATAAAGGCACGCGGTTCGAGATCCGCAGCGACTTCGCCGGCAAGCGTGAGGAGATCGTCGGGCTCTTCGGGTACGCGGACGGCACGTCACTGCACGCGCTCGGCGCCGTGTTTCGCCATACGACGTTCAAAAACATCTTTGAAGGCCTCTGGCTGCAAAACGAGTCGCAGCCGCCGCAACAGCGAGGCGCCAGCGACGAAGTAGCGCTGTGCGACCGGCAGTTCTCCTACTTTTTGCAGGTGCGCACGTGTGATGTGCTCAACGCAATGAAGCGCGCACACCGGTTCGCGCGGCGAGCGCACCGCGCGCCGCTGCTGCCGTCGGCGCTCTCACGGATCCGCATCATGATGGGCCTCGCGCGCTGGTTCTTCGACGCGCTCACGCACGGGCTTGTGCACAACTCGACGCGCGAGGAGGAGGGCAAGCGCGTTCTGCAGGACGGTATGAACAAACGCGCGGCGGGCGAGAGGAGTCTGCAGGAGGCGCTGGCAACCATAGAGCTCGTCGATAGCTTCCGTGACGAGGACAGGCAGCTCAGCGTGGCGACTCTCGGCGCCAAGAAAGTCGCAGAGCTGCGTGAGGCGCTCGAGCAGGCGCAGCAGCGCGCCGCTTTTGCGCGCCAGCAACTGGACGAGGGCCAGGCGGAGATCCTGGCCGGCCGTCGCATCCTGCCGCACCTGCCGATGACGCGGCGCATGCTGACGGCCGTCCGACGCATCTACCGCGTCGTGCAGACGAAGGACTACATCGACCAGATGGACCCGGACGTGCGCGCGATCCTGCTCGAGGGCGACGGGAGCACCTCCCTTCTCGACCTGGAGAATGGTGCTGGCACATCAGATTTGCTGTGAGAGCTGATTCTGGACTCAGATTGGTGTTCGCACACGACTTGTGTGGGGATCAGAGAGATTTCAAGAGCTAGCAAAATGGCGAGTAGCGCTGCACATGACAGCGCCGCGCATGACGGCGCCGTGATGGAGACCGCGGCGGACGCGTCGCTCTGCAAGCTCTCGGCGAGCTCGCTCGGCTACTTCCGCGACCCGTTCGTGCAGTTCTTCGTCAAGTCCCCGTCGCGCCGCATGCCGATCATCAACCGCGGGTACTACGCGCGCGTGGCGGCGATCGAGACGCTCGTGAGCAAGTTCCTCACGTCCGACTCGTCGTCGGCGCCAGCACAGCAGCAGGGCCAGAAAAAGAAGCAGGTTGTGGTGCTCGGCGCGGGCCACGACACCATGTTCTTCCGGCTCAAGGAGGCCGGGCATCTCGCGGACTGCGAGTACTTCGAGCTCGACTTTCCGGACGTGACCATGCAGAAGGTGATGGTGATGAAGAGGCGGAAAGCGCTGGCGGCGCTTGTGGGGCTCGGCTCGAGCGAGGCGTTTGCGGCCGCCGTGTCATCCGGTTCGTCCAGTGTATAGTGTCCCACTGACGCGATGTGGAGTTTGCTGAGCTGCGTCATCGCCTTGTGGCCAGGATACTCGGAGCTCAATGCGAGCGGCTACCACCTTCTTCCGTGCGACCTGAGAGATCTCGAGCAGACGAAGGCGAAGCTGGAGGCAGCGGGCATCGATCGGAGGTCCTTTGTTGGCTGCATACATGATATCGACTATTCCGGATCTGAGCCTTGCTTTTGGGTGCGTGCGTGGATGTGACAGTGCGCCGACGCTGTTCGTGTCCGAAGTTGTGCTGGTGTACATGGCCGCAGAGTTCTCCTCCCGCGTGATATCGTGGTCCGCGGAGCTCTTCGACGACGTGAGCTACGTCCTGTACGAGCAGATCCTCCCCGACGACGCGTTTGGACGCGTGATGATGACGAATATCAAAGCCCGCGGCTGCGAGCTGCTCAGCATCCGGGACTACCCGACGCTCGACGCCCAGATCGCGCGGTTCCGCGCGCACAACTTTGAGGCGGTGCAGGCGTGGGATATGAACCAGGTCTATTACCAGTACCTCGACGCCGCAGAGCGAGCCAAGTACGCCGCCGACTGCTTGTTTGATTATGATATTAATCATGGATGCCGTGGTTCTGTCCGTGCCTGACGATGCTGTGTGCTTGCTTATTGCCTTGTCTGCTTCCTCCAGACGCGAGCGCCTCGAGATCTTCGACGAAGTCGAGGAATTCCACTTGTTGCAGGCACACTACTGTGTGGTCGTCGCGAGCAAGATCGCGAGCACCCCGGCAGCACAAGCCTTGGTCCTGTCGAAGCAGAGCTGAGTGCGGCAGAGTGGCGCCGCGGCCGGGCAAAAAGAGAGCGCTTGCGAGAAGCTGTGGGATGTATTCTTTTTCGTCTGGAAGGAGGCGGTGACGGCGGCGACAGCGACAGCAGCAGCCGAGGATGGTGCGCGTCCGCCGCGCAAACAAGCGATTGGTTTATACTACAGTCGAAACGTGATGATCGCGACGTCTCCGTTGGAGACGCAGGCGGAGATCAGATTCCCCTGCTTGTTCCAATTCACTTCGTAAATATCCCCGTTCGCTTGGTACGTCTTCACGAGGCTTCCATCCTACATGCAGCAAACACGTCACGTGATGGCAGTCAGTTCTCGATCTCGATCCAGTTCGCACACCAACAAGCTCCATCGTCGCAGTACGAGAGCGAATCATTCACTGACTGACCTTCAGTGACCAGACGTTGATGACTCCCCCTATTGTTCCACTAGCCAAGAACTCCCCGCTGGGACTGTAGGCGACGCCGTACACGGGATACCTTGCAAAAGGGGGAAAAACAGCACACGCAAAGTTAGTTTGATCCCAGATATATCCATCCCCGCATCATCGTCTCCCAGCGCCCGGGTCACGTACTGGTGCTCGAACGTTCTAACACATGTGCCCGACTCGATATCCCAGACCTTGACGGTGCCGTCGAAGGAGGCACTCGCCAGTGTGAGCGGACTGCCGGGATTTGCCGTTCCTGGTCCCGTACAGCTCCAGCGGAACGTGTACACTTCCTTCTTGTGCTCCACGAAGTTGTGCATCCACGCATGCTTGGGTTTCTTGTTCCCCTCCTTCCTGGCCTTGTCTCCTCCACCGTCCGTCTCCGGCTGCTCTGGCGTCCCGGTCGAGACCTCCTCCTCCACTTTGAACGGGTCCCAGACCTTCACGGAAAAGTCATCCGAGCACGACGCGAGCAGGCGGCCCGACGGGTCCCACTTGACCGAGTTGATCGCGTCGGTGTGGCCGGTGAGCACGACCTCCGGCTTGAGCTCGCCGACACGCGTGACGCAGATCCGCATGTCCGACGAGCATGTCGCGAACATCGCGTCGTCCCGCCACGCCGCGTCCAAGATTGGGTCCTCGTGCAGCTTGATCTGCTGCCGCTTCGTCTCGCCCGTCGTGTCCCACACGGCAACGGTCTTGTCAAAACTCGCGCTGAGCAGGTACGACCCTGACTTGCTCCAACGCGTCGCGAACACCGGGCCGTTGTGGTACTGGAAGATGTGCTTCATCTCACCGCCGAGGTCCCAAATCCGCGTCTTGCCGTTGTACGTTCCCGACGCCAGCAGCGTTCCGTCAGGCTGAGCGCGCGTACACGACAGGACAAACAGTTCCACACATACAAGCAACACTATCAGGTCGCGTTCCGAGTGAAGAGTACAATCCGATATCATAAGCTCGGATTTCTCGCACATTCCACTCGAGCGTTGTGACGTCTTTGTGGGGTCCTGCGCCGTGGTTCAGCACCTTGGGAGCGAGCGCGAGGGCTGCGCTCGCGCTCAGCTCGGTCGGAATCTCCCAGATGCGGGCGGTCGAGTCGCTCGATCTGCAGTTAGCGCATGGCACACGAGGAGGAACCGTCAGGGTCAGCAGCGCGAAAATACGTGCTACAACACAGAGTCCAGCAGCGCGAGCACACATACCCGGAGACCAGTACGTTCTTCACAGGATTCCACAAACAGCCATACACCTGGAAGTGCGTCGCCAGCATCAGCTTCGGTCTGCTCAGTCTCCACCAGCATACCGCACGCTCTGCCTGGTGACATACGCACCTCCTTCTCGTGCCCGCTCAGCAGGATCAGCGCCGCGTTGTCTGTCTTGTCCACGCCGTTCGCTTCTGCCACCACACGCAGGTCGAGCGCGTCGTCGTCAGTCGCGCGCCAACAATGCAGCCCAAAAAAAGCGCCGCCGCACCTTTCGCCGGCGCGTCGACCACGTCGGGGGACCCGTCGCCGTGCTTCCGCTTCCGCTTGTTCGAGGCCTTCGAGGACGCGCCGGCGCTCCGCGCGCTGCTCGTCGCCGATTGCGCGACGCGGCAGATGTGCGGGCTCAGCAGCGAGAACTCGCCCTCGCACTCGCGCTCCGTGCCGTCCTGCGGTCGATCCCAGTCACTCGTTAGGAATCTGGCACGCTCCGAAGACCTAACCCTCTCCTCCTATATTCTCGTCCGTACTAGGCGCAGAGCGCGGCGCACCTCGTTGATGTGCGCCTCGATGCCGACGTACTGGAGCCCCTTCTGAATGAACGAGATGAGCGCCCCCGGCGGCAGCTCCGCGTCGATGACGCTCGTCTTGGCCAGCTGGCTCTCGTACGCGAAGGTGAACGCCGAGTGCATGAAGCCTGCCGTTCGCACAGCCGTACGCACGCAGACAGATCCAGACAGTCACTCTCGCTCGCGTCAGCAAGCGGCATCCACACGAGTCCGCGCCGACGAGGGGGGAAGGGAGGGAGGGAGGGGATGAAGAACCAAAGGAGGAGGGAAGCCGCGTCACGCACCTGACTCCTGCAGGTAGCGGTAGATGAGGAAGTTCACTTCGTCGGACGTGATCGCCATCGTGAGCCGCTGCGCGCGTTGTCGGCGGGACGTCGCCCCTCCCCTCGCTCTCTCGCTCGCGCTCGCCGAAACTCGCTCTCTCGCGCGGCGCGCTCGACGCCCCCTGCCGGCTCGCTGTCGCACGCGCTTACAGAGCGCGAGTCGTCACACGTCGCAGACGCGGGTCTTCTTCGCGCAGTCGCCGTCGCCTGCGCGGGTCGCTCGAGGCGCTCGGTCGGTCAGGTCGCTTCCCACAGCCGGCAGACTGGGCGAGCGAAGGCGGCGCGTTCGATAATAGGAAATTTGTGTACGGCCCCAAGCCACAAAAGCAGCGTAACCAACCACGTAGCGTAACCCTGCCGGGCCGGTGGGGTACAACCTAACCCGCGAATTACTGCTTGCACCCGCGCTGGCACGTTGCCGGCCGGATCGCCGCCTCGGCGAACCAGCCGCACTAGAACGCGCTCCCAGCCGAGCGCCAACTGGCTCCCTACGCCTCTGTCCCCGAGTGCCAGGACTGACACCAGCTTCGCAGATGCCGGCAGAACTCGGTTCACGCTTGGACGGTTCGGCAAGCTGCAGATCCGTTAATCCTGCCGCCGAACGGAGAAAAGCGCTGCCGGAGATCCAGCCATCGCGCTTCAGGGCCATGGAGCTGCTCGAGGAGATGGACGCTCGCTAGTGGCGGCACAAGAAGACAAAGGAAGCTCGAGCCGACCTCGAAGGTGCCCAGGCGGTGTCAAGGCTTGGCGAGCACCAAGAGAGATACACTTCACCCAACAAGCAAGCAGGGGAAGCGACAGAGATCCAGAACACAAGTTGCTGATCTTGCTGGAGACGCAGACCAGCATATGCTTGGCGGCGGCGGTGCGCAGATGTCTCAGAACTTCTTGAGCAGCGCGGCGGCCTCGTCGTGCACCGTCTGGTCTTCCTCGGTCTTGACAGGCGCGGCGAGGGCCTTCTCGGTCCATGCCTTGGACGCCGCCCAGTCCTTCTTCTTGTAGTACACCTGCGCGATGAGCAGCGAGTTCTTGCTCCACGCGCCGGGCGCCAGCGCGTCCGACTTGAGGAGGAACCCGAGTGCCTCGTCGTACGACGACTCGGGTGGCGTGCCGAAGAGCACCGCCGCCGCCTTGCGCTCGAGCCACGAGAGGTCCGCGATCGAGATGCACCAGCGTCCGAGCAGGTGATACGTCGTCGGGTTGCTCGGGTCCAGCTCGACCGACTTCTCCCAGTGGCTCTTGATCGTGTACGAGTTAGCGATCGCGACCTTGGAGCCCTCGTAGTCGCCGATGGACGACAGGATGATGCCGAACCAGTTGTGCACCTGCGCAACGTCCTTGGTGCGCTCGAGCGCCTTCTGGATCACGTCGCGCGCGAAGTACGTCAGCTCCTTCTTCTCCTCCGCTGACGTGCTCTTGAGGTTCGACACGTCGTACGCGCAGCGTGTTAGGCGCCACATCACGCCGACGTCCTCTGGGTTGTCTGTCGTGCACAAGTCATCACATCAGTCGGGCATCCCACCCGTGCAGCGCAGTAGCAGCAGCAGCAGCAGCAGCAGCAGCCTCCACCCACCGACGTGCATCTTGCGCAGGTCCGCGAGCAGTGTGCGGCGGTCGTAGGTGTTGTCATTGTAGAGCTCCTCGGCGCGCACGGCGTCGGCAGATTCCATTTTCTTGAGCGGCGCGGCGAGTGCGACTGATGCGACTGATGCGAAGCTGGAAGCGGCAGCGAGCGAGAGCAGCGCGAGGGCGACGTGTGGGCGAGTGCTGGCGGCGGTTGGTGCTGCAGTTGCGAAGCGTGCGGTCGCCGAGCGCAAATGCGAAATGCTGCTGCGCGGCGGCTGGCGCGCGAGCTGCGCGAGGAAGCGGCGGCCTGCGATGCGCATCGCGCGACTACGGCGGCAATGGCGTCGCGGTCAGGCTGGCGCCCGCGTCATCAAGAGAAGGAAGGCGACCAGGAGATCAATAGCATGGTTCAACAAGATCTTTCGGCCGTCTTCGGGACGTTTGCCTCGGTGTTTGTATGGCGCGCCGTGTTCGGGACAGATTCCGACGTGAAAACCGTACGAGACCCGAGTGTGACGCGAGAGCGCCACCACATGGCGCCTCGGTCTCTGCGCACGTCAAGTGGCCGCCAGCTCCTTCAAGCGCAGCACGAGCGCAACATCCATCGTGTGTGCAATTCGCCCTCGGCGCACGCAGTTACAAGCTCCAGCTTCTGCTGTCGGAGCACGCCGCCCGTCCCTTCCTCCTGTCTGTCCTCGCTCCACTGCTTCCGTCCCTCCCACCACCGCCTCGCTCGGCGCGACCCACACATGCATCTATTTCTTCGCGTACCGGTCCGTGTAGTACTCCTCCTCGGCCTTCATCTTGCTCACGAACTTCTTCTCGAAGCGCTCGCGGTTGTCGTTGATGCGCGAGACGATGTCCTTCACGTCGAGCTTGCTCGGGCTCTCGAGCAGCTTGAAGATGCCCGCGGCGCGCGCCGCCCGGTAGTGGTCTTCCAGCGAAAAGTCCTGCAGGTGCGTCTCGTCGCGGTGGCTGCCGTGCACGACGGCCGAGAGGTTCAGCGACGCGATCATCTCGGGCGTCACCTCCCACGGCGCGTCGATGAGCACGTCGTCCACAAACCTGCACCCGAGCACGCTCAGCACGCGCTCGTGCAGGTTCATGATCGGGTAGTTGAGCCCTCGGTGCGCGTTCACGACCGCGTCGTTGTGCACACCGACAATCAGGTACGTGCCCAGCGCCTTCGCGCGCTTAAGGATCTCCACGTGCCCGGCGTGGAACATGTCGAACGCGCCGTCGATGTACACGATCTTGTCCGACTTCTTCGGCTCGTGGTTGCCCGCCGAGAAGAGCCGCAGCATGCGGTTCGTCGTCAGGAACTTGGACGGGCGGTCGAACGGTCCCTTGCCGCTCGCCTTCATCTGCGACGACAACTGGCCCTGCCCATACCCCTCGTGCGTGTGGTGGTTCTTGTGCATCACGAGCATGCGACCGAGGATGTCGCTCGTCGACACGCCCTCCGTGCGCGGGATCGTGCGGTACTTGCCCAGCTTCTGGGCCGACTCGTACACATCCTTGCCGTCCACAATGCACGGATCGTCGCCGTGCACCACGAAGTCGATGTTGTGCTGCACACACCCAATGCGGTGAGTGAGCTCCCGAGCAACATGATGCATTCCTTTATAGTGTGCGAACGAACCTTCTTAATCATGCGCTTCAGGTACTCCTCGTTCATGATGTATGGGCAGTGCGGCTCGACGATGTCCACAAACTTGCATCCTTCCACAGATGCGATACGCTCCTCTGGAAGATATCGGTATCAAGTCAGAGAAAACGCTCGCGTTGGCTACCACTATTACTACAACACACAGACGCACCGTTGTTGAGCACAGGCGGCGCGCCCTTGCACGCAGTGATGGACTCGTCGTCGTTGACGCCCACGACCAGGAACGTGCCGAGCGAGCGCGCCTGGCGGAACGCGTTCATGTGGCCGTAGTGCATCATGTCGAAGGCGCCGTCCATCCAGATGCGGATCTGCTCCTTCGGCTTGTGCGCCTCCTCCTCGAGCTCCATCTATGTGGGGTGAGCATTGCGTGAGTGCGTCACGATGAGACTCATAGAAGCTATCGACGACCGGAACCACACCAGCTCCCAGCCTCACGCACCTCCGCGAGCTTCTCCTGCAGTTCCTGCACTTTCTCGTACGCCTTGTCGAGGTCCTCCTGGAGGATCTTTCGCCGGCGGCGGTGGCGCTTGCCGAAGAGCACAAAGTACGCGAGCAGCGTGAAGATGCCGGTGGCCACTGCGATCGCGAGGCGCTCGGCGTCCGGGTAGGGTTTGGGCACGCCGAGCTGCTCGAAGAGCGCGTGCACGCGCGCCATGAACTCGTCCGCGCGCGGCGAGTGCAGCACGTCGTGCACGTGCTCGACGACGCTGGTGCAGAGGTCGGCGAGCATAGCGGAGGTGCTGGCGGCGCGAGCTGGAAGGGGGAAAATGGGCTTCAAAAGGAGTACCGCGGCTCCCGGTCCTTGCCGAACCGCGCTTTGTATCTTCGAGACCGACCGAACGACCGAACCGTAGAAGAAAAACACGGCGAAAACAATTCCAGCTTGCAGAGCGCATAGTGATGTAATGCGTGAGCTACAGTACTGCAACTGAGCGCACCGTCAGTGCGTCATTATATCACTAGCGAAGGAATGCACACAAGCAGCTAGTGGAATTACGCGCAATATGCGGAGTTTCTGCTTTTCAGCTGCTAACTTCAGGTGCAATTCTTCGAGTGACCGTACTTAGTCGAGCAGATACATTGGCTGGCTGTGAGTGGCCATCGTGATGTGTTGCCCCTCTGCTCCTGTGTCGTCGGCTGGTGCTCGGGCGAACGCATTCCTTCTTCTCAAGCGCAAGTCTCCACCGTCGGTTGGTTTAAGTGACTGCGCCTCCCCCACAACCAGAAAAGCACCATGGGTCTCTCGCAGGAACGCAAGCAGGACTACTTCGCCAAGCTCGAGCACATGCTCGAGAGCTACACCAAGATCTTCCTGGTGGGCGTCGACAATGTCGGCTCGAACCAGATCCAGCAGATCCGTCTCGCTCTCCGCGACCGCGCTGAGCTGCTCATGGGCAAGAACACGCTCATCCGCAAGGTCTTCAACAACTACGTGAAGAAGAACCCGGGCCACCCGCTCGAGCAGTTCATCCCGCTGCTCAAGGGCAACGTCGGCTTCGTGTTCACGAACGAGGACCTCACGCAGGTGCGCGAGGTGATTGAGGCGAACAAGGTGCCGGCGCCCGCGCGTGTGGGTGCCGTGGCGCCGATCGATGTGATCGTGCCGGCGGGCCCGACGGGCGCGGACCCGGGTCAGACCGGTTTCTTCCAGGCGCTCCAGATCCCGACGAAGATTCAGAAGGGTCAGATTGAGATCATCAACGAGGTGCTGCTCACGAAGAAGGGCGAGAAGGTCGGCAACTCGGAGGCGGTGCTGCTCCAGAAGCTGAACATCAAGCCGTTCACGTACGGTCTCGTGATCACGTCGGTGTACGACAACGGCTCGCTCTTCGACCCGGCGGTGCTCGACCTCACGGAGGACGACCTCACGGCCAAGTTCGTCGCGGGTCTGCGCAACATCGCGGCCGTGTCGCTCGAGATCGGCTTCCCGACGCTCGCGTCGATCCCGCACTCGGTGGCGAACGCCTTCAAGACGCTCGTTGCGGTCGTGGTCGAGCTCGACTCGTTCTCGTTCGCGAAGGCGGACCCGTACAAGGCGTACCTCGCGGACCCGTCGGCGTTCGCGTCGGCCGCCCCTGCTGCCGGCGGCGCTGCCGCGACCGAGGCTGCTGCTCCGGTCGTGGAGGAGGAGGAGGAGGAGGCTCCGATGGCCACGGACATGTTCGGTGGCGGTGGTGACTACTAAGCGTAGGTGCTCTCCCAGCTCTAGTGTAGAAGGTGAAGAAGGTTCTTCTAGGCTAACGCTCTTGGAACACGAGGCACATCGGTGCCGTGGTGCAATCTGCTCGCTTGTGGTGATGTGTTCATGTCTTCGCTTTTGGAGGAGGTGGTGGTGATTGAGCGATGTCCATTACGCATATCCTAAATTGCCACTGTACAGTTGCTTTCAGTATGTGAGATTCCGCTCTCTTTGTGCGACAAAGGACACTTTCAAAATTGAGTTCAAAAATCGCTTCCCCCGCGCTTGTGACGCACGTTGGAAGCGACCGAGAAGCAGAGCAGGCAGTCTACAGTGGGGGAGCAGCGAGCAGCTCATTAGGAGGAGAGCGAGGAGGAAGTGAAGGAGGAGAAGAAGAGCCCTCGCTGCGCTCTCTTGCGTGATCACCTCAAACGCGGCGGCCAAACATCAAGCTCGGATCTTGTGGCGAGCTGAGCTCCAAGGCTTCGAAGGCTCGTTGGCCAGCAGCGCACGAGCTCCCGGCATCAGCAACCGAGAGGACGACGGCAACGGCCCCCTTCGGCGGCTTCTCCTTCATCTGCTTTTGTGCTCTGACGCGACCCCACGAGACAGCATGCAGTGGAGCGCAGCGAACCAGCAGCAGCAGTTGCAGCAACAGCAGCAGCAAATGGATCCGTCAACCGCAGCATCTCGGGCAGCGTCGACGCCGACAAGGAAGCGCGGGTGTAACTGCAAGAAGTCCGGCTGCCTGAAGCTCTACTGCGAATGCTTCGCAGCCAACGTGCGCTGCGGGGAGCGGTGCCAGTGTATGGGCTGCAAGAACCGAGAGGTACGTTCCTCGCAACTCGAATAGTGAGGAGCTGAGCTTGGGTCGTTGGAGCTGACTGTGCTCTGCTTTTCGGCCTTCAAGCACAACCATCTCGAGATCGCGCATGCGATCCAAGCCATTGAGAAGCGGACGCAGAAGTCGTTCCGGTCTCCAGCCAGAGCGACCAGGAAACTCGAGCACACCCGCAATACTCCAGTGTCGGCGGCAAGCCTCGAGGCAAAGTCTCCAGCGCCATCATTTGCTGCTCGCGGCGCAACGTCAGCAACAGCTCCAAGCGCTGCTGCGGCACAGAGCGGGCGTAGTTACGGCCACGGGCCTCGAAACCCATGCTCGTGTCAGAGCGGGATCTGCACGTCCGAGTGTCCGTGTCTGCTCCGGTTTGGTGGATGTGAGGCTGGATGTCCATGCAAAGGCTGCCGAGTCCTGCAGCTTGAAAAGACGAAGGGCTGCAGCTGCAAGAAGTCGAACTGCCTGAAGCTCTACTGCGAGTGCCTTGCAGCGCAGCGCGTGTGCGACTCGCGCTGCAACTGCGAGGGGTGCAAGAACAGACCGGTGCGAAGCAGAGTGGGGTGCCTGTGAGTGGGCGATCTTAGCTGTTAACGTATTGTGTTGCGTTGTCGTGTGGATAGGAGAACCAGGAGGAACGGGATCGCGCGGTGACAGCCATCCTGGAGCGCAATCCGCTTGCGTTTCAGCCGAAAGTTGCGAGTGGCACGAGCCAGCACCTCCGAGGCTGCAACTGCCGGAAGAGTGGATGCATGAAGAACTACTGCGAATGCCACCAGGCGGGCGTCCCGTGCACTTCACGATGCGCGTGCCACGTACGTCTTACTCAGCAGACGCTTTCGTCGTTGCCTGTGCTTTGTCTGACGAGTCTTGCTGGCCATATATCTGTGTGTGACCATGCAGCAATGCCGAAATACCGAGATGTTCGCGTCAGCGAAGAAGATGCTGGTGTTCAAAAGTCCAGATGAAGGCGTGGACACCGAACCACCCAAGTCGGAGCAGCCAAGACAAGCGAAGAGCGCCTCTGGAGCTGCCACGCTGACCCCTCCGCGACGGGTGCTTCGCAAAGCTTCGCTCGACTCCACACCACACATGTACACTCCAGTCCGGACCCAAAACGCGTCAGCGGCGCTAGAGCTGCTCTCCAGAAGCGCACCGCCTGCATCTCGACCAGACTACTTCGCCCGCGTGTCAACCACACCATCAAAGCGCGCAGCAAATGGTGACGCATTCGCCCGTCCCGCAGCCGAGAGAGTTAGTGCGCTGCAGCCGTTCACAAAGCGAAAGCTCCCGAGGGTGTCTGCGCGTCCACTCTTCATGGACCGCATCGAAGAGGTCGACGCAGCAGAAAGGTTGGCGGCACTGCCGTCAATCGACAGGACTCTGGAGCAAGATTTCGGCAGTGAAGACTTGCGTGAACCATCACTAGCAAAGCTCTGCCGCTCGCTGCTGCATGCTGCGATGGCCGTGGAAACCCGTGGCAATTCAGAAGTCTCACAGTCACCCGTGGAACTCAGCACTCAACACAGCGACAGTCTCAAGAATGACAACAGCAACAGCACGGCGCATCCGCCTGACGAGATCGATGTCGTCATGTCCGAAGTCGGAGCGGATGACTTGCTATGCGAAGAGCTCATCGAGACTTCGAACGAACACTCAATCAGTTCGCAGGACGAGCCAACGTTGGAGAGCCAAACGAAGCAAGCCGTGAGGAACCGGGCTCGATCCGTTGGTGCTGCCCAGGAGCGCGCAGTGCTGCAGGAGATCAGCGTTTGGCTGCGCGACATCACGGCAACGGTGCTTCCGACGAACGGGACGAGTGCGTCTCGTCACTTCTGAGTTCGGCTTGAGATCGTGGGTCGAAGGAGAAAAGTCGAGGCGGCGATTTGTTTGTCAGCGAGCGCGGTTGGCCACTGTAGCCCGTCAAAGCGGTGACAGATTTGATAGATCATAGAGGCTGAGGAACAAGTATCAAAAAGCCAGCGATTTCCATTGCATGTGGGTGCTCTATCGTCGATCGCTGTTCATTTCGGTCTATGTCCTCGCATTCGCGATCACACATGGCAGACGCAAGCTACAGCGACGAAGGGTCCAGCCCTTCGCGCTCGTAGATGTGCTTGACCGCCTCGTAGACGCAATCGGTGATCACGTCCGGAACGTGCTCCGGGTCTTTTGAGCCATCGTAGATGCCCGTGCGCACGAGAATCGACGACCAGTTGTCGCCCGCGTTGTTCGCCCCCTGGATGTCAGCGAGTGGGTTGTCGCCGATGCCGTAGATGTTCGTGAGCTGGTTCGAGGAATCGCGGCCGGCGATCTTGTTCAGCAAGTTCTCAGCATACCTAGCAAACAAGTATCCGCATTCAGTTTGTTCTTGAAGCCCAACCAGTGATCGGTACAACAAGCACAGGACGTACTTGTATGTGACATTGTGGGGCTTGCCGTAGCGAGTCACCTCGAGTTTCTTTCCGGTGCACTCTTCGTAGAGAAGCGTGAGGCACTTGGTGAATGCGCCTGCACAAACGACCGAGCTACTGTCAGCAGCACACAACTTCACATAGCACACAGGAAACTGATCGCAAGCACCTTGAGCAAAGCGCGGGACCGGGTACGCGCCACTGAACACAAAGTCGTCGTTGCTGACGAACAGCGGCGTCTGTGTCCCGCAAGCGCGGCCACTTCCAGGCGGGTCTCCTATGCTCACATTAGCAGCGCATATTGGTGACGATGAGCAAGAGCAGGAGCAGGAGGATATTCATCCAGGCAGACTGATCGACCATCCACCAACGCACCTCCGATCAGAACGTCGACGGCAACTTGGATCTCCGGCGCCCAGTCGACTGGGTCGTGCATGACGATGATGGCTTCGATCGGCTCTCCATCGAACGGCGCCGTCCTGATCAGTTCGAGCCAAACGAACGGATCATAGCGCGTCACAACTCGCTGCGTTCCGGCCACAGTCTGTATAGTGCAAGTACGTACTTGTGCTCGTAGGTATGGAATGGGTATTGCGTCGGGTGGTGGCGCGTCAGATCCTTGACAGACACGACCTTCTTGAACCCGTACTCCCGAGCCTGATGTAAGGTACGAGTGGCTCATGAGTCTCTGCGCCACAGCACGCCGAAGAGAACTCGCACAAGCAAGCCAACTGGTGCGTACCACCGTGTACACGTCGTAAGACCCCATGATGAGCACGCGCTTGTCTGTCGACAGCGACGCACAGGATATCGGTAGCACCTATCTCAGCACAACTGCACGAGAACTCGAACTCTCTCGGAGCGACTGGCGCACCTCCGTACGTGTTCACGATCTCACGCATGGGCGTGTGGGAGAGCACCATGTGCTCCGGGTCGATCGGCAGGTCCAGCGCTTTGCTCAACGCCGCAGCCTTCATGGCCTCCATGCAGCCTGCGTGGACGATTCCAGCGCTCAGTGCGTTCACCATCCTTCATATCGCATTGTGCAGCTCTGGCAGCGCAGCAAAGTCGCTGGACAAAAGTTCTTCGCACCTCCGCCGTTGGTGAGGAAAAGGTGCGGCACATTGTTCGCGCGCAGGCTCTGGATCGCACGGCGCGCCCGCGGGAGCTGCTTGCCGCCGCTGGTTGCACAAAAGCATGGTATTAGCTCTGTGCATCGCGTCTACCGCCTGCATTGACGAACAGTACGTACCGAACAAGCACGCCATCGATGTCGAACGCGATGCCGAACGACGGCGCAGTGTGGAGGCTGCTGAACGCGCGCGTCGACCGCGCAGCCACCGTCGCCGCCACGGCGCGCGCCGCTCGTCCGCCACGCACGTGCATCATCGTTGTTCTTATTTGAGTGATTGGCAAAGTGGGCCACACAAAACTCGGAGTGGTGGTCACAACGGTATGGACGATGTCACTCATAATGTACGATATCGCTTTGATACCGTATTCGGGGTTCGATGTATTTCTTCCTGAAGTAACAGTCTCTCGGTTTGACAACGCTTAACCCTAGTCGTCGATGTGCATTGCCCCACAACGTGAAGGGTTATGGCAGCCCCTACTCTTCCGTTAGTATCCCTTTTTTTGTCGCTAGATCTGCCTGGATCTCACTTTGTATCCACGTTCTGACACTTTTCCTGCTTTCATGCAGAAGCTGGCATTGTCTTGCACGTACTGGCACTTATTTCTACAATCCTTTCTTGTGTTGTCACTCTGTCAACGATACTTTATGACTACACAGAAAGAGCTCGCTTCGGTCAGCTGGAATCGAGCCATGTGGTCCACAGCAGTCGTCTCGATTGGCGGTATTCAAATCACTTGACACTCCCACGAAATCACTTTCAATCAGGTTGGTTTTCATGGTCGTCCGCGCCTCGTGCAACGTACTGTATGGGTACCTGTGTGGCGGTGTATGCTGGCGAGTGCTCCGTCAGCCTCGAGGTCGTCCGGCAGCGCGCATGGGCCGCGAGGGGGGGGGGGGCTG